>APFE030752965.1:858-182937 GCA_000404065.3 Pinus taeda
TTTTCTTTTAAAGAAAAAGGACGGGGTACGCAGGTTACCCATGGGCCACCTGCGTACCCCGAGGAGCGCATCCCAAAACCCCTATGCCTCCAAAAAATCAAACTAAGACTTAAAATTAAATTCTAAACGGATGAAATTGAAGAGGACGATGTTTTGGATTACCTGGAAGTCACGACGTTCGATTCCGACGGTCTGATTTTCCGCAATTTCCACGGGAAGTTTCTTGCCAAAGGCCCTCTTTTCTACCTCAATAGTAAAATGGTAAAAATGACATGGTAAAAGGTCTTTTTATAGGTTTTTTGGATAAATGAATACTAAATTTGTTTATTTTTCACCATGGAAGGTCATTTTTCAATGTATTTTTTTCCTATCTTAAACAGGTATGAGTAATGTGTCGTTTTTTTGCAGGACGAAGGGATTTACAAGGAAACTTGTCATTTTTTCACAAACCAAACATCAGAGTCATCTTTTAAGCCCTTTTCTGACTCCTGAAAACTGAAAAGATTTCCGAGTGTTTCTTTTACACTCGTTAAAACGGAATTAAAAGACGGTCCCCTTATAGCCCTTTTCTGACCGTAAAAACAGGAAACGATTGCCGGATTTTTGTTGTTTCAAATTCGATATTGGAAATAAAACGACGTGTCCTTGATCGCTTTTTACTTTTTAGGTCAAAGACACTAACTATGAAAATATCCTTGGTCGCAAGATCAAGCGGTTCTCCTAGGTATTATTTTATACTTTTTCGGGCTTAGGAGACACAAATTTACGAAAAATTCTAATCTGGAGTCTTCTAAGTTTTTCAGACTCTCTAAATATGAAAAACGCCGAGCTTCTCCTATACTGGACTCGTTAAAATTTCACAGTAAAGGACCTGTTCTATTACAAACAGGAACGGACCACTCCTTCTTAGGGTTCGCATCAAAAACTAAGTTGGACTCATCCGAAGGATGAGCTTACAAACAAGCATATGTTATCCTCCTCAAGCTTGTAAAAAATAAAGAGGTACTTGCCAGAATGGTGGGGGAAAAATGAGAAGAATGAGCCTATTTGATATCTTTTGTCTCAAGAAAACCTTGCTACCACTCTTGAACACGACACTTATTCATTCACCTGGGTTGGGAAATCCTTTGCCTCACAGTTGATCAAACTCATTGACATTTTTAGCCGGGTTTTGGGGGTTGACTTTGAGTCATTTGTCACCAAGCCATCTGTTGTGTCGTTATTTGTTCAAGAGGTCTGTAAACAAAACATTCAACCGCAAAATACCTATCATTCATTTTGTCATCATTGAGTCAGTCCTTGCAGCAACATTTCTTCAACTTGAACTATGATTTCGTGTTGTGGGCTTGCCTGCGACGGGTCTCTTTCATCGACATCAGCACATTATCTAGAGAGTTGACTTAGAAATCTTCAGTACCTTGAGGTCTGCATGCATCAATGGCAGGTTTCTCGCCTTCGACGTCAGTTTTCATCATTGACTTGCGATCGAAGGATTCCATGAAATGTTCGACATCGACTCATTCATTCACATCTCAAGGATTGTGCTGGGTACTTTGAGAACCATTGACATTACTGGTGGTCTCTCTCACGCTTGTTAACAGTTACATCATTGACTGGTAATCAAGTGGTTTCTACCATGTTCGACATCGACTCATTTATTCACATGGCTAGAATCGTACCAATTCGGGAAGTAGAGATGAAGACCCTGGATCTAGTTTCCACCATCCAGGCTGCGAGGAGTTTTGTATTCATTATGTTGTAGACCAATCATAAAATAGATGGCTGCGCCCATACCGTGTCTACACGAGTCTATGATTATGATGTATTATGAAATCATTCCTGTATCAGAGTAGTTAGTCCAATAGTTAAAGTTTTGATCTGAGTATGGGAATGCCTACCTCAGCGATGATATGATCTTATACATGTATTTTGTGTTGAAAATTGCAGGTTCTGACCGGGCTCTCCTCAAGATGATCCTCGAAATGATAAAGTACTTCACCCTTCCTATATGATATAACACCCTTATCTATTACAGGCTTCGCACTTTAGGGGCAATCTATTACACTGAAATTTGTCACCATGACTATCTGCAGTTAATATGGCTCCATCAATAGTCATATTATCCTCCTTGTCAAGCCTCATACCTCTGCTCTTCATGTCAAACTTCAGAAAGAGAGAAAGTCACTTAAAAACATGTTTATCTCTGGGTACGCAGGTTCTCTCTACCTTGCCTGCGTGTACGCATCCCAAACACACTGTGCCTGTGTACTTGTACGCTCTGTAAGCCAAAGGATGGGTGCGTACCCCTGTAAAGGTCAAAAGGCGCGAGTTTCATCTTTAAAAAGTTACTTGTGGTCACTTCTAGAGCCTTCTAGAGAGTGTTTGACTGTATTGAGCGCCTCCAGATGGTTCATGCATCCCTATGATAGAGGAACTTATCCCATCAAGAGAGGAGCTACCCCATCCAAAAGAGGGAGTATCCCATTGATGTTGGAACTGCATAACTTCCTCTAGAACACTATAAATATAGGCCTTGGGCCAGAGGAGGGGAGGTTGAAAGCTGAACATTCCAAAGGGTAGATGCTGCTGGAATTAGGACTTCCATTGTTAACTTGTGAGGAGAGATTACCATCCTTTCTTGTTACCATATTGGGAGTGGGTGAGCTTGTCAAAGTAGAGGAAATCTCTTGTTGGACCCTGGGAGGAGCTTGCACAACACCAAGGCTCAGGTTGTAATGGTTCCTTTTTTGTTTCCTTAATACAAATAAGTCCATTCTTCTCAATGATTTGTTGTTAATGAATTATTTCATGTACTCCTTGGTCTATGTGATGAATATGCTTTGTTTTATGATGAATATTCAGGTGTTATGTAATCGTTTGCTTTGTTAGTGTATGCAGGTCTTAAAGTGAAGGAGGAGCTCATCTGGATCAGAAAGGCTGGACTGCTACAACAAGCATTGGACCTAAGGTAAGATCGGAAAACACTTGGTTTCTCATAGAATAATGTATGTTTAGAGAAGGATTGCTCTTGTTTGGTTTGTTTGTCAGTAGAGAGTCTTAGACTCCTAGGGAGGTTAGGTTTGTCCGCAAAAATAACTCTTTCCGCATGACAGTTTTAGAAATTCAACTTCAAAACTGATATGGGTTGGCTTTTTTTCTTAATTAGTATTTTTGGTCATGTAAATATGTAACACCCCGTGTGGAAGTAAAAATTGAAATTACTGTTGTTAGTATTTTTATTTAAATTTTTGTAATTATGAAAATAAATATAAAAATGAGCAGTTACAATAGATAGTAATGAATTTCTTTTGTGGAATTTTGGAAGATGGTTAAGAGTCAGAACATAATGAAGATTCCAGGATAATCTAAAGAAAGGTTGGGAAAGTAGTTGGAGGCAGTTATTATTCAATTCCTTTAAAAAAGATACTGGGGGATGATTCCTTTAAAAAGTGATACTGGGGGACGAATTGGGGGTTCGCCACTGGAGGGAGGAATCACCTGAATAAGAAGGATATATGAAAACTGCAAGAGTATTTCTAGAGCTAATTTGGACCAATGGATTTGGGTCGTGAGGTTTGGGGGCCTATGCTTGATATGTTATATATAGTTGTGCCAAATGTTTGCTGGGGGGAATCTAGATGTAATTGCTAGTTCCATTGGAAGGGTGGATTGGTTTCATTTTGGTTTTGAACTCTTAATCATGTAAGGAATTTTAGATAAGTACATTACTCATTATTTTTGATGATATAATAAGTTCATAATAATGTGTGACACTGTGAATTTATTTATGAATGGGAAGCAATAAAGGTTTGGTTGTTGCTTTTAAAAGATTTCTTGTACTTTTTTCTTATATGGAAGCTAGATAGTAGTAAAGGCTTAATGGTTGGTACAGAATAATAGTGTGTATCTGCGAGTATGTCAATCCTTGTTAAGGGAAAAATATAAACAATGTTGGTAATAATAAGATGCAAAACCCGTTACTGTTGTTAAAATCATTATTGAGTTAAAAGGTGTGTATTGTTGTTAAAGAATTGTTGAATTAAAAGGCGGGGACTGTACCTAAGAATAGCCTGGTGAATGGATTCTTGTTACCATTATGCAACCTACCAGTAATTTTGTTCAGTTTAATAGTAATAATATTTAAATACATAGAACAATCATGCATGTCACCCCAAAGCAGTAACACTATCATAATAAGAATGAATATAAAACATGTATATAGATATAAGAATAATTGTGGCTACTTGTGTTGATTTATAATAATTAACAGTGACAGATTTTCTATTGCACTCTGAACCTAAACCAAACAACTCTGCATTCCGAATAGCGAACTTGAGTCACATTTAGGTAATAGTAAGGAAAACACGGAACCTAGTCACCGGATTTACCTTCTAGCCAGTCCCATTAGGACAATTAGGAGGCGGTTCCTGGTCGTTGAAGGTGGATTCTGCGAATTTTACCTTAATAAAGGAAACCCTATTATCAGGGTTGCTTCTAACTGTAAGTGAATTAATTCATATCTCTCAATATGATAGTAGCTTCAATAATACAAAATCAATAGCAAACAAGAATAACCTACAACATTCACTCTTGCCATTACAAAGAGAAGAACACATATAAGTTGCTGGGAAGAATTTCTTAACTAAATTGAACTCAATAGAGGAAGGTTGAATCTTATAGTTCGAGAGACTAAAATTCTTGACAAAAAATTTACATCAACGAATCTTGATTAGTTAACCTAGTTGATGGTGTCACAGCAAGCCTGCAATCGAAAAGAACCAAATATGCAATACAGAGAAATGGATCTCAAATGGAAAGGAGTAATAAATCATTCTTGATATACATATATTAACCAAAAGTAAGTAAGTGTCACATTTAAGATGCAGGAGATAAACTTAAGGGTGAAACCCTCCTGAAAACAAAGATTAAACCTTTGCGAAATGCTAGAAGGAACGTGAATCAATCCATAGCTCCATTCACAAGCTTGAAGTGCAAACGCAAAACCTCTGAGGTTATGTTATGAAGAAACATGTTAATATCCCATTCCTCTTTTCAAATGATAGGAATAATTTTTCATGAGAGCAGTAGGGAAACAAATGTGATTACCAACCTGAAGGTGGAGAGTCGTTCCTTCGAAGCCAGCCTCTAGAACCCTGATCCTTACTCGTCGTTTTGAAACCTCGATGGGTAAAATGAAAACAGAAGGACACTGACATTAAGGTGGATATTCACCTTTGAAGCCACATAAAATACCAAGAATTAATAATTGAATGAGGATTACAAGAGTTTTTTCTGCAACTGGGGCAGCCCAAAAGGTGTAGGTTTAGTGCTAAGCATCACGAATACCCTATAACGAGCATTGAGTGACAAGGAAAGCTAACCATGAACCTGAAACAGTAAGACCATACTGATTTTTCCAGTGGAAAATAACATAACTAGGGAAGATTCGAGCTTGTTTCTCCAGCTTGAAGGAATCAGAATGAGGATGGTCCACAAAAAACCAGATAGGCAGTTACCCTAACCCACCATCTTGCCTCTCGACCGTGTGGTGTGCTACCTCGGGGAAAAAAATGGAGATGCTACCAAGTTGAGGGTGGATCAACATGCACCTAGAGGGCACCTCGAGGGTTTGAAAACCATCTGAGTTAGAGATAAGCGCATATAGGAATTACCATGGTTGAATCTCATAACAACTTAGATTTGTAATCTCTGTCAAATTTATTATAATTAAATGTTTGTACCATAATCAGTCTCATATATTTAATTAATCAAATGCTTATGGTATGATTCTACTGCATCAGTTAATTATGTAATTATATTGAATAGACATTTATGGTAATTTAGATGAGCTACACAGTTAAAAGGAAGTATGAATGTAAATTTCCTCTTATTACCTTATACTTAGGTAATGTAGGTGTGACAAGTGGTATCAGATCCCTCAGGTTGGTATACTGAGGCCTGAAAGGATGATTATGGAATAACAAAAGTAATTATGATACATAGAGGAATAGCGCTAATGCATTATGAGATGAGGAGTAGGATATGCCCCATCCGAAGGGACAGTCAAATAGAACCCAAAGTTATGGGTACAGTTGGGTGAGCCAAATCATAACACAAATGCTACACTACTAGAAACAATAATGGAAACATTCCAACAACTACGAGTAGAGATGTTGAACTTACAAGCAAGCAATAAACGTTTACGATTGGAACAAGAAAATATTATGGAGTCTTTCAAACAAGCAGAATCGGAGGAATCCTAATTCTAATCAGGGTGAGGAAAGTAGAGTAGAGTCACATAGACATCAAGAGGATTGTCTGGATTCTGAGGGAGCGTGAACTGACCATGAAGAAGAATCTGATAATGTTTCTAATAAGAATGGATTTAAGAGACAGAAAACTGAACTTCAAGGTGAATTTGAAAATATCAAACCATCAATATACAATGGAGAGGCCGAGGAAGTGACAAAGGCTTCGTTAATCAACATCAATAAATACTTTCAAATCTATGAATATGATGATAATTTGAACGCAAGGTTAGTAATATACTAATTGCAGGGTAAGGCCACTTTTTGGTGGGAAGAAAGTGAAACAATAAGGGAAATTGATGAGCAAAAAATCACATAGGAACAATTCCATAAGCATTTTAAGGATAAATATCTAACTGTAGTTCCATGATGATAAGGAAAAAACGTTTCATGGCCTGAAACTCGGACAACAATCAATGGATGAGTTCATAGCTAAGTTTACCTCCCTGTTGAGATAGTTTTCTTACATTCTACAAGAGAAGGCTAAATTCCAACACTTCATCAACAATTTACTGATTTATATGAAGGAAAAGTTGGAATTTGACAATCCTAAGACAATGGATGAGATGGTTCAGAAGGCTTGAATATGCTATCAACAAATGAAGCACAATGGCGAGGGCACAAAAAATTGGAAAAATAAGAAAGGGCAAAGAAAACTCTAAACCAACAAGAGCATGAAAAATTTCAGTACCAGATATCCAAGGTGGAACGGATCAAGTGGACTAGTAGGTAGGACTCAATAAAGGTATAGACCTCAAAGTGAAGTGAAACAGAGTGAAGCATCTAGCAAGATGGAAACTAATAACATTCCTAAACCTCCTTTGTAGTGTTGGGGTTGTGGGGAACCCCATTACTACAAATAATGTCCCCATTGAGGGAGAATTGAACCATTTTCAAACATTTAAGAATCTTCTGTTGTTGGCGATATGGCAAGGAACATACCAAGGATTAACGCGGTGTTGGAGGACTGGCAGAAGAATACCAACCATCAATGATGGAACTAGAAGGTAATATATCCAACCACCCTGTTTCCATTCTGATAGATATGGGTGTAGGCTTAAGCTATGTTAGCCCAAGGCTAGTTGATTTATGTCATTTGACAAGTACAAAGTCTAGGAATCCTTGGTTGGTCTAGTTAGCAACAGGAGCTAAGAGAGGAGTTAATGGAAAGGTAGATGATTGTGTAATTGAATTGGTTGGACAATGGGTTAAAACCAATTTAAATGTGCTACAATTAGGTTCCTATAATGTATTAATAGGTATGGACTGGCTGGAGTAGGATTGGACCATAATAGACTCTAAGGGAAAAACAATTAACTTCCTATCTGATAATGGGAGCAGAGTAAAAATTCAGGGTATTAGAACAGAAGCTAAGTTGCGACCCATTACAACTCACCAATTAGGGAAAAGTATGTGTAAAGTCTTTGAAATTTACATATCCTAGGTAGGATATACTAAGTCTAAAGATAAACTATATGTCTTGGAAAACATACCAAATTTTCAAGAATTTAAGGTTGTATTTCTAGAATATATTTTAGGATTACAACCCAAAAGGAATCTTGATTTTACTATAGAATTAATCCCTAGATCTGCTCCAATTTCTAAAGCTCCTTACAGAGTGAGTGTTTTGGAGCTGATAGAGTTAAAAATGTAGCTTCAACAACTATTGGATAAAGGTTATATTAGACCCAGGGTGTCCCCTTGGGGGGCTAGATTTTATTTGTGAAGAAAAACGATGGCACTCTCTGGTTGCATATAGATTATAGATAAATGAATAAATTAACCGTAAAAAACAAGTACCCGTTACCTCGAATCAACAATCTATTTGATCAAATAAAGGCCAATGTGGTATTTTCCTAAATTGATTTATGATTCGGTTATCATCAGATTTGTATCAAGGATGAGGATATATATAAAACCACATTTAGAATGTGTTATGGTCTTTATGAGTTCGTGCCTCTACCATTCGAACTCACCAACACACTGACAACATTTGGAAGTATGATCAATGGGTTTTTTCACCCCTTTCTTGATAAATTCGTTCTTATATTTATTGATGATATCCTTTTATATTCCAAGAGTGTGGAGGATCACAAAGAAAACCTGTGAATAGTATTCTAGACCCTAAGATAAAACCATCTCTATGCCAACTTTATAAAATGTGACTTTTTCAAGTACCAAATTTAGTATTTGGGACATATTATTTCCTCCACTAGTATTGTAGTATATTGAGAGAAGATCGAAACTATCATGAATTGGCCTGTTCCAACTAGTGTCGCAGATATACACTCTTTTATGGGTTTTGTTCTATATTATAGATAATTTATAAAAGAATTCTCCAAATTAGTGTATCCAATCACCTCCTTGCAAAATAAGGGAACAAGTTTTAAATGGACGAAGGACTATCAAGAGAGTTTTGAAAGGTTGAAGCATTTTCTTACCACCGCACCGATATTAAAAATTATAGATACAGAGGAAGATTTTATAGTCTATACTAATGCATTTAAAGAAAGTGTGGGTGGACAGTTAATGCAAAAATATAAAGTAATTGCTTACGAATCTTGTAAGTTAAAGGATCATGAGCAGAAATATTATGCTTATGACTTGGAGCTAATTGTTGTTGTTCATGCCTTAAATGTATGGCACCATTACTTGTTCAGGAAGAGATTTTAACTTATGACGGATCATAGCAGCTTAACAAACTTCTTTACTCAACCCACCGTGAATGCATGCCAAGCAAGATGGACTGCATTCTTAAGTGAATTCGATTTTGAGATAAAACACCTGAAGGGAATGGAGAACTGAGTAGTAGATGCACTAAGCAGGAAGTTACATCATGTCTACCAAATTTCATTTTGTTAGGTGGAATTTAATTTTTCTGATCAAATCAGAGAAGAAATTTAGAAAGATCTAGAATATGAGTATCTCTCATAGTAATCTAGATTTTCACTGCAATCTGGGAAACATAGTGAGTATAGTATTAACTATGAAAATTTGTTGTTGTTTAGAGGTAGAATATATGTTCCTAACCAGTAAGTAGTAAAACAACTTATATTGGATGAATTTCATATGAGTCCTTATGCAGCCCACCTCAGCTATTAAAAATTATTCTCTGCAATTAGGAAAGCATATTACTAGCCTAGTATGAGGAAAGACATTGTTAAATGCCTAGCCAAATATTTGGAGTGTTAGCAGGTTAAAACTAAGCATCAACATCCTGTTGCGTTGTTACATCCTTTACCTATTATGAAATGGATGTGGCACGCCATAACCTTGGATTTCATAACTAGTTTACCCCGATAAAAAAGGTAGAATGATTCAATTATGGTGGTGGTAGAAAAATTTAGTAATGAAACTAATTTTGTCCTGGCCAACTCCACCTATCAAACCATCCAGATAGCAAATATATTCATGAGGGATATTTTTAGGTCACACAGGATGCCTTGAGTTAGAATCTCTGGCTGTGATGTTAAGTTCACCTCTTCTTTTTGGAAGGCATTGTTCTCAAGTTTGGGCACTCCACTTTAGTTCTTCCTATCACCCCCAAACTGATAGGAAGAAGGAATGAGTCAATCAAGTGTTGGAAGACATTTTGTGTATGTATGTCATGCAACAACCTAGAAAATGGGAGGAATATCTCCACATAGTAGAGTTTTCGTATAATAACGGTTATCATGAATCGTTAAGGATGAGTCCCTTTGAAGTGATCTATGGGAGGAGGTATACCATCCCTACAAATTGGAATAGCCCTGAGAATAAAATGACCGAGTATGTTGGAAGAAATGGAAAGAACTGTGAAAAAGGTCTGCAAATTCTGAAGGCTGCACAGGTTAGGAAAAAGGATTATGTTGATAAGAAAAGTTCCTAACAGGAATTGCAGGTAGGAGATCATGTCTATGTGTGAATCAAACCCAAGAGAAGTACTCTCAGATGGGGAAAGTGTGTCAAATCGAATCCCCGATTATGTGGCCCCTTCCAAGTCATAGATAGGGTACGACCAGTTGCATATCAACTCGCGCTACCCAACCCCATTTGGGTGCATAATGTATTTCATGTTTCCATTTTAAAGAAGTATGTATATGATCATTGACACATCATAAATTGGTAGGATATTCAGGTAAAGGAATATGATTTTTATTATATATTATTTATATATATATATATATATATATATATTATATATATAATATATATATATCTATGTGTGTGTGTGTGTGTGTGTGTGTGCGTGTGCGTGCATGTAGATCTCTTTCATATATTTATATATGATTAGATATGCCAAGTTATGAAAATTGAATGATTGCAGGTCGAACCCAAAGCATAATTCTTGGTAGAGCCCCTACGCATACTCGATCAAAGAGATGTAACATTGTGGAGGTGAGCTATAATATAAGTTAAAGTGCAATGCAAGAACTTTAGCTCAGAGGAAGCCACTTGGGAGGATAAATATTTTATACAGGATGCATACCCTAGACTATTGGAGGAGCAGCTAGAAGGTTAAACATCACGGAAAGTGTTCCACCTGAGGGGGGGAAGATGTATCACCCCCAAATGTGGAAGTAAAAATCAAATTATTGTTGTTAGTATTTTTATTTTAAATTTTTCTAATTATGAAAATAAAAAGAAAAATTAAGAGTTACAATAGATAATAATACATTTCTTTTGTGGAATTCTGGAAAATGGTTAAGAGTCAGAACAAAATGAAAGTTCCAGATAATCTAAAGAAATTTTGAAAAAATAGTTAGAGGTAGTTATTATTGAATTCCTTTCTTCTAAGTCCTGGAGATAAAAAGGGATCCTAAGGGATGCATTGGGGGTTAGCCACCAGAGGGAGGAATCACCTGAAGGAGAAGGATACATGAAAAATGTAGGGGTATTTCTAGAGCTGGTTTGGACTAGTGGAAATTTCTCTCATCAGCTTGATTTCTGAGAAGCTCCAGATAGGACTGGTGTCTTGAGGTTCGGAAGCCTAATCTTGATAGGTTATATCTAGTTGTGCCAAACTTTTTCTGGGGAGGGAAGAAGGATGTAATTGCTAGTTCAATTGGAAGGGTAGAATGATCTCATTCTTGTTCCGAAGTCTTAATCATCTAAGGAATTTTAGATAAGTACATTACTGATTTTTTTTTATGATGGAATAATTTCATAATAATGTGTGACACTGTGAATTAATTTATGAATGGAAAGTGATAAAGTTTTGGTTGTTTCTTTCAAAATATTTCTTGTAGTTCTTTCTTATATGGAAGTTAGCAACCAGTAAATGTTTAATGGTTGGTAGAGACCAACAGTGTGTATCCGCGAGTATGTCAATCTTTGTTAAGGGAAAAATGATGAGCCCTAGAAATGGGTAACTATATGGGCTCAGTTTGCATATTATTTCCATTTAATCCATCATTCTCCATATTTTTTTGCATGTTTTGAATATATTTATGTCAATTGAGTGAATGGGGATAGTCACTTTGCCACATAGTCTAATGAGTGTTTATTGCAAATTTTTGGACCATTTTTGGACAAGGAAAAGGCATTTATGAGCAGATTAGCAGGCAAACTTGAGGAAACAGGGATGAGGACTTATAGGAGATGTGTCTCCTGCATAAAATTAAGCGTTCATTGAGTTCTCCTCCAGCAGCTCAGAGTTCAAAGGCCACCACATCAATGATCCAAAGGGGCAGCCGAGCAAGTCTAGTAGAAGTTGTTGTTATCTTGAGTTTAGGCAGTCGAGTTCCTTAAGTTTAGGAGGATTTTTGGGGGTCCTCACTTGTATAAATAAGAAGGCTTCAAGCCTCAGTAGGTTAGCCATTTCATAGTCTATTTTCAGACTTTTGTGTAGTCTTGTACTCAGCTCATTTTCAAGCTCCTTTTGCAGACAATTTTGTGATCTAACTATTATTTTTTGATCAATGAAGGTGAATCCAGCTCTGAACTAGCACTGATCTTTTCTAGAGGGTTGCAACTCTTGGGTTAGGGCTCAACCCAAGTACCCAACACCTCCTTTGTGTATTTATATGTTTTTTTCTTGCATTCAAAAGCCGATTTATGTTGTTTAGGATTAATCTTGCTTTGGTAAAATAGGTTGCTTTTGATGGTTAATTTAGTTGTTCTTGCTTCGAGTTGCTTAAATAGTTTGCTATAGTAATAGAGAAAGAGATGAAAAGGCTACCAACAGGCCTTGATCCCCTTTCTCCCTCCTTGGGACCATGAATTGAGAACAGGGCACCACTGCTGCCACCAAAAACATTGTTTTTTTCCTTTCATGCAAATTGCTAGTGTGATGTTTTGAGTTGGAGAAGCTGATATTTCTTGGATTCACATGCTTAGACAATTTCGTGTTCATTTAGCATGGGTTTCTCGCATAATTTTCTGTTCATGAAGTTCTATTCAGCAGTACTTTGTTTTTAGGTCAGATTTTAGGTCAAATTAGGAAAACTTTGTTTTTTTCGGTTCTTGCTTGGGTCAGTTCTAGGAAGTAGGTGTGCAGCTCACTTGAAAAACATTCTAGCTTGTCATCCCTCCATAGCACAACCTATACTATCTCATCTTTCACAGATTCCTTCACTCATTCACCACATTTAGCCAAATTGTCCTAATTTTTGCATTTTCCCTTTGAACAAATCCAACCATCTCTTTCATTCCTTATCTTCATCAACAGAGTCCTAGACCCTTCAACACCTTCATCCAACTATCATTTCTCTTTTTCCCTTGATTTTCCACCTTCAAACCTCCAAAAAACTACTTTTGGCCTCCTCTTGTGGATCTTCCTGTAGTATCTCCTGTAGATCCCCTGCAACCTCCTGTAGAAGTTCATGCGAGTGATTTTTTGAAGTCTGATCACAACGAAAGTCTCTAGAAGGGTGCTAGGGACATGTTAGGACCTCTTCACACCATCATCTACAAAATCCAACTCCATTTTCCTTTACCACCAAACCACTGCACAATCACAATTAGTCAAATCACAAGCATAATAAATCCACATAAAAATTCTCAAAATTGCAAAAAGATGATTTCTTTCCATTTCTCTTCAGAAGTAGCTTGAATAAATGCAATTTTCCTTTTCAGTAATCAATGGCACCCATTTCAGTAGTTTCCATCTCTTTTCTGGCACTATTAGGGTTTTCTAGGGTTTGATAGGGTTTGAGTTCCATTTCAGTTTTCATTCTCTTTTTGCAAGTAGAATATCCCCTGTAGCATTAGTCTTCTGCCATCATAGTAAAAGCTTCTTCTGAGAACTCATAGAAGTTGGCTTAAGTTCCTGGCAAACTTATGCTAGCTAATCATGTGATAGCTTGCAGTAAGAGCTAGTACTTGTGCATACAGCACCATCGCTTCCAAGTTTGTTACAAACTACCGGGTTGATAAAAGTAAAGAAGTAAGCCCCATGAGTTGCAGCATTATTGCTACAATACTAGAGCTCACCACTCTTTTTGGCGTTGTTGTTGGGGAAGTGTCAGAGTATTTTTGTATTATTGATTTTCTTCTATTTTCTACTACAACCTTCTCTTAAGTAGTTTATTTCAGCAAAAGTAGAGTAGTTTTTTCATTTCCATTCTACAATTTTAATTATGCAAAAGTAGATTAGACATTTCTTGCTTTCATTTTAATTCTGCAATTTCATTTGAGAAATCGTAGATTAGACATTTCCTGTTCTTATTTCAATTCTGCAATTTCATTTTAGCAAGCATAGATTAGACATTTCCTCCTTTTATTTCAATTCTGCAATTTCCATTTCAATAAACGTAGATTAGTCATATCCTGCTTTCATTTCAATTTTGCAATTTATATTTTAGCAAGGTTTATTTAAGTTAACTGCAACTTGTTATTTAATCCATTTCAATTTTTGCAGGTACAAGCAGAAAAAGAAACACAAAAGTTCAAAAAAGAGATTCCCTTTCATGCCTCGTAGGAAAACATAAGTCCTTCAAAAATGAAAAACATAAGTCCTTCAACCTTACCTCACTTCTGTGGCCTAACTACCGAAGATCCTGATACTTTCTTGTTTGAATTTTTTTTTCTCTGTCGAATCTACGACTATGCAGAAGACGAGCAGAAGTTGAAACTATTTTCTTCTACCCTCAAGGATGCAGCCTTGTGCTAGTTTATGGGGTTACCTAGAAACAGTATCACAACTTGGGCTCAAATGCAGCAAGCCTTTCAACAAATACCAAGACTATTATAGGTCAAACTAAACCATGGAAGAAATCTTCCAAATGACCATGCATGGTGATGAATCTTTAGAAGACTATGAATAGAGGTTTCAACTCAGTTATAAAAGGGCTAGGTGCACACTTGACCTTGAATCTCTGAAGTTGGTTATGCTAGGAGGAGTCCCTGAAGACCTTTTGGATACCCTCCATTTTCTAGCTAGGGGAGACATCTACCAACTACCTTATGATGACATAAAGACTGTGTTTAGAAACCATTCTAGGTCAGCTAGGAAGAGAGGTAGGATAAGTCAACCATTAGCCAGTACATCCTCATCCAGCTCATCCCTTAGAAATGAACTTGAAGATTTCAAGAGCGAGGTGAGGTAGACTCTTTCCATGCACATGGATACCTTACATATCAAAAGGAAACAAGAGGAAGCCGAGAGAGCTCTGGCCATCCAAGGTGCACGAGAGAGCACCCTAGGAATAAATTCCCACTGCACTCTATAGAAGTGTGTGTAGTCTGTGAACAAGACCATCCTACGAATCAGTGCCCTTCCTTGCCCGGAATCAAAGTTACATATCAAGGGGCTAAGGGAGCCACTGAACCACTCTATTTCATGAACCAAAGGAGGCCACATGGGCCCAGACCTTATCAGTAGGGAATGCAAGGGACCTCCCAAAGCTATTACAACCCCAATCAAGCCACTTCCATGCCTTCTTGGGGTCCCCTTGCTCATCCTTCCTAGTCCACACCCCCTCCTTGGTAATATCATCCTCAATACCGGGCTCCTCCAGTTGCTCATTCGTTTCATCCTTATCCTTAGCCACAGCCTCAGTGGAGTGCACCTCACTAGGGGTGGAGGCACTAGTATAACTCTCCTCTCACTCTTTTGCCTCCACCCCCTGATCAACCTCAACCATTACCTCCTACTCCTCCAAGAAAACCCCAAATACCTACTCAACCAAACTCGAACCCCAACAACAAATAGGCCCAGCAGGTATATAGTGGGGAAACATCATGACCAACCTACGCTGTGGAGATTCAAAAGATTAACCTACGATATAGGAATGTTCTCCCAAATAGCCAACCTCCTCCTAAGGAGTATGAGGAAGAAAAATAGTTAAGTGAACCCAAAGTCATTCCACCCTTTCCCGAGAGACTAACTGGAACCACCCAACTGACCCTAGAAGAAACTGAACTTCTGGGAGAACTAAAATAGTTATGTGTAAAAATACCCCTTCTCCAAGCCATAAAGGATGTGCTTATATACAATAAGATGATCAAGGATAAGTGATTCAAACACCCAGGCCAGTGAAAGAGAGATGCCCCAACTATCCATGTCATAGACCAACTGTCCAATCTGATGTTGGGGCAGGTAATTTTCCCGAAATATCTAGACCCTTGGAGTCTTGTAGTCGATGTCCACATCAATGGCACCATAATTCCCCATACCTTGATTGCTCTCGAGGCTGCCATTAATGTGATGACCAAGGACACTATGCTCAAACTCAACCTTAAAGGTTCCCTGAGAAAGACCTCAACAATACTGTAGTTAGCAAACCGCTCCACCGTGACCCCTGAGGGTATTGTGGAAGAAGTCATGGTCTCTATTGATTCCTGGGAGTACCCTACTAATTTCCTGGTTCTCCAACCAAAGGCGAAGCTCACTGGGCATCCTCTAATCCTAGGAATACCTTGGTTGGCTATTGTAGATGCCTACATCAGCTACCGAGCTGGGAACATGACAATCAAGAATGGGCATATGTCCAAGCAACTAGTCCTCTATCCTCCTGCCCAACCTCTGCTGGAACATGATTTACCCCTCTGGTTGAAGGCGAAAGATGAGGATGAAGATTATTCTGCACCATTATGTACAGTAGAAACTACCATGGGGCATCCACAAACCGACGATGATCTTATTGAGAACTTGATCCAAAATCCACCCCCGAGTGCGTTGCCCTTAGAAGAGCTGGTGGAAGAAACCCGAGCTAATCCTCTAGTTGATCTTTGTGTGGCTGACCTGACCTCCCACTGAGTTAGGAATGTGGAATTTGGCCTAAAAAAAACTTGGAAGATCAACTCATCCCTTTCCACCTCTCGGGAGAAAGAACTGTGTAGCTTATTGAAGAATCACTTGGATGCTTTTGTTTAGAGTTATAAGGAGATGAAGGGAGTCCACCCTTCTGTCTGTACTCGTCACATTTACATTAAGGAAGATTGTAAACCGGTTAGGCAGCCTCAAAGGAGGATGAATCCAGCCCTTAAGGGTATTTTCAAAGAAGAACTGCAAAATTTGTTGGATGTAGGATTCATCTACCCAATCTCTGATAGCGAATGGGTTTCTCCTTTGGTGCTAGTGACAAAGAAAAATAGGAAGTGGAGAATTTGTGTAGATTATTAGGAACTAAACAAGGCCACCAAGAAGGACCATTTCCCTTTGCCTTTCATAGATCAAGTGTCAGATGGCCTGGCAGGGAAGAAGTTCTTCTCCTTTTTGGATGGGTTTAGCGGGTACAACCAGATCCAAATCAGCCTGGAAGACCAAGATAAGATCACTTTCACTTGTCCATGGGGTAATTTTGCATATTGGGTCCTTAAATTTAGGTTGTGCAATGCTCCCGCCACTTTCCAAAGAGCAGGCATGAGCATATTTGTTGAGATGGTTCATGATTCGGTGGAAATCTATATGGATGACTTTACCCCTTATGGTTCTAACTTCCAGGAAGCTTTGACTAACCTGGGAAAAGTTTTAGCCAAGTGTATTGAAATGAACTTGTCCCTTAGTCCTAAAAAATGTGAATTCTTGATGACTGAAGGGATCATGCTAGGTCATACAATTTCTCAACGAGGATTACAAGTGGATCCCAACAAGATTGATATCATCCAAAAGGTCCTACCTCCTCAAAAGGTAAGAGATGTTCAGAGTTTTCTAGGCTCTCCCAGGAATCTTCTATCCTTATAGAAGATTCATTAAGGATTTTAGTAAGCTAGCCTCTCCATTGTTTGGTCTTTTGGGGAAAGATGTTGAGTTTATATGGACTGACAACTGTCAGGAAGCTCTGGATGCCTTGAAAGGTAAGCTGGTAACTACCCAAATCTTGAGAGGTCCAAATTGGGCCCTACCTTTCCACAGTCACATAGATGCCTTGAACAAAGAAATAAGAGAAGCCTTAGGGAAAGTTGAAGAGAAGTTGCCTTATGCCTTATATTTTGTCAGTAAAAACCTGTCTAAGGCATAATTAAACTACACTATAACTAAAAAAGAGCTCCTAGTTGTAGTCCATTCCCTAAAGAAGTTCAGACACTACATCACTGGCTATCAAATATGCGTACACACTAATGATGTTGCAGTTAGGTATTTGATGAATAAACCAGATGTAAACGCTCGTATCATTAGATGGTTACTTTTATTGCAGCAATTTGATTTGACTATTGTTGATAAGCCAGGTAAGGAAAATGTTATTGTTGATTTTCTGTCTAGACTAGATCTGCCTGCAGGTGAAGAAGGAATGGTGGATGATCAAATGCCAGATGAACACTTATTTTCTATTTCAGTACTCTCTCCGTGGTTTCCTGATATAGAAAATTACTTGGTTTCAGCACAGTTTCCACCACACTTGTCCTCAAAAGAGAAGAGCCAGATCGTGAGGAAAAGCGCCCATTCACTTGGATTGCGGGAAATCTTTTCAAACTTGTCCCAGATCAGATTTTGAGGCAATGTGTCAGGGAAGAGGAATTCTTTGACATCCTCTTAACCTGTCATGATGGACCTTGTGGGGGCCACTTTGCAGCAAAGAGGATTGCTTTCAAAATTTTGCAGGCAGGGTACTATTGGCCCACTCTTCATCAAGATGTCAGAAGATACATCAGCCAATGTGACTAATGTCAAAGGATGGGGAGACAAACTCCAAGGGATGAGATGCCCCTGCAACCTCAAGTGACTTTCGAGCCATTTGAGAAGTGGGGCATGGACTTTGTGGGTCCTATCAAACCTCCTTCAAAACAAAAACCTTACATCATTGTGTGTACTAATTATCTGACAAAATGGGTAGAAACAAAGGTGATCAAAGTGGAAAGAGAAGAAAAAGTAGTTGAGTTTTTAAGGGAAAATATCTTCTACAAGTTTGGCTACCCAAGAGAGTTAGTTACAGATCAAGGAGTCAGTTTACCTCCAGTTTGGTTGAAGACCTGCTCACACACCACAAGATTAAGCACAAAACTTCCACCCCTTATCATCCACAAGCAAATGGATAGGTGGAAGTCACCAACAGAGCTTTGGAAGGGATTTTGACTAAGCTAGTGAGCAACAACAGAGAGGATTGGGCAGATCGATTGGTTAAGGCCACCTGGGCCTATAACACCACCTGGAAAACCACCACATGGTTCACACCCTATGATCTGGTCTATGGGAAGAAGGCTCTGTTGTCAATAGAATTTGAATATAACACATTAAGGATGGCAGCTCAGCTGGACCTAGATCTCAGCCATGCACAAAAGGAAAGATTGCTTCAACTAAATGAATTGGATGAACAGAGAATGCAGGCCCTACTCCACTCAGAGGTAGTCCAACTTCAGAGAAAAATATGGCATCATAGACACCTCAAAGAAAAACAATTCCAGCAAGGAGATTGGGCGCTGCTATATGGTTCAAGATATAAGGATTTCAAGGGAAAACTGAGGACAAGATGGCTAGGACCCTATACAGTAGAAAAATGCAATGAAAATAGTTCAATCCTTATCTGGACCATAGATGAATAAGCCATCCCTATGCTCGTTAATGGGCATAGATTGAAGATCTATAGAAAGCCCCTATCCAAGCAGGATTCATTGAGAATTTGGGAAAAACAGTGTTGGTAGTGGAGAAGGTCCTTGTCTCCACTCCACCGACACCCTGAACCAAAAAGAAAGAAACAGAGAAAAATAGAAAGAGGAATAAAAGATCCCTGGGAAAAAACCTCTTGGAGGCACCCAGGGCAGGCAGTGAAGGTGAAAACCTCCTGCAGGCACCCCAGCTGTCTCGGAAAAAAAAACAAAAAAACAAAGAAAAAACCTAACTTCTTTTGGATGAATTGCAGGTTGTAGGAGGGTCACAAAAGAGAGAAAGACAGGACCAGGCTACAATACTGGAGCTCACCACTCTTTTTAGCACCCTTCATAGTCCATCCCTCAATCACTATTATCCTTTTCCAGGCCTCAGTCTCATTTTGTCTTAAAATTTCGCATCCTATAGGAAATTCTGTGCATTCTACAGGAGGATCCTGTAGAAATTACAAGAAGGCCAAAATCAATTTTAGAAAAGAACCGAATGGTTGGAAATTCATCTCGAAGGCCTGTGAACCTCCCTACCACCATCCATCTGCATAACTCTCCATGTCACCTTTGCACACCTGCATTCGCACTCGTTTTTTCCTTTCCTTGCAAAGACAAAATACAGAAATGCTATTTTTTTCACTTTGAAAACACAAAATAAGATGACAAATAAAGTAGCAGCATTCTTCTTGTTTATTCTTACCTTATACCTTCCAGCTGCTATGTCTTCCATTCAGAACCTCTGTTAGCTATCTTTTTAAGCCTGCTCAAGCATCAGCCTGAATTTCAGAAGGAGAAGCAGCTATAGGAAATCCTGTAGGATTCCTGTAGCAGTTGATCCCTTTGAAAAACAAACTCCAGAGACAAGATCAACGCAACAGGATGTATGAAGCACGAAAGGAGTAGATCTTGATCAAGGAATCATCAACATAGGATGAAGGACGAGAATGCAGAGCACCAACAGCAACAACAACGAGGAAATGAGGTGCCAGAGTCCGAAGTATGCATAGCACAATAGCGACTAAGCAGGTAAGTAGCTAAACCTATCCCTCGATTGCATGAATACTATTTCAAAATTGCATGAGCTATGGGAATGGTCACAATTGAGCAGGCTCGGTGGCTAGTTATTTGGCCACCCTCGTTCAGTTCACACACCCTCGTGGAATTCAGTTGAGCCACGTTTAATTCAAACTTCCAATTAGATATGCAGTCAACACGTGTGGCATGTCAACTCGGGGAGAAAATATTCAAATCCGGTAGTGTTGGTGGCGTATAATGGGAATAAGGGAGGTGATGGCGGTCAGGTGGCATGAAGAACCATAATTACACTGGTGTAGGACCAATGGTCCAGATGGGGATAACGTACCCATCCGGCCACCTCATCTCCTCACCGTGGATTATGCCACCAGTTAAGTACAGTGCAGTCTAAGCCTCCACCACCTTTTGGTTCATTCCCATGCTATGAAGCTCTTGACTACAATGCTTATCTACCAACTTCAGAGCAGCGAACCACTAGTTTATACCAGTTTTTCAAAACACTCCCACCCATCGGGTTCTACAGGAGCACTATTGCATTCTACAGGAGCAGGAACACCTTCTACACGAAGATTTCTATGGGGAAAATAGAGAGCAGATTTGTAACTGAAAAAGTCAGAATTCTTGTCAAATTCGAGCTGGGAATGAGGTAGGCTCGAAAACCTGCTTTGCATAAGATATGTTTAGATAAGGTGGTAGCTTAAAACTAGAGTAGTGGGTGAAGAAAAATAAGGAAAGAGAAATTCAAAAGTCTGTTGTGTCTTTTCTGAAGTTCTACACAGTTTATCCATTCCCTTCTCTATGTTCAAAATTTGCCTTTCTCTTCCTCACATTCTGTTGAAAAAAGGGGATAGAAATCAAATTTGGGGAGGAAACGAAAAGTATAAGTCTGTTTACTCTGTGAAAAATCACTATTTATATAGTCCCTGTTCTGTCAATGTATTGATTTCTTCTAAAAACCAAGAATCTAATTCAAGTTGAGAATAGTGAAGAAAGGGAGAATTGCAAATTGATGTTGTGAAAAAGGAGCACACCGGAAATTCCTCCTATAGTTCAGAAAAAAAAAAAACAAAAATCAGTTGTCCCTCTGTTTCTGATTTTGAAAATTGTTGTTTTTTTCCTCATCTAAGCACTTCAGAAACCACTAAACACCATGCCAAAAGGTTTTATGAGAAAGGATCCTTTGAACTCCAACCAATTAAATGAGCACCCTCAGGTGGTGGCCCTCTTCACCAAGGAAAATCGGATGATTTTCTTCGAAAGAATTCATGGATAAGATGATGGGGTGACTGAATAATTTTTTATGTCCTTAAGACCCCATTCAAAAACACATGCTACAATAAGTTTCAAGGGTCTGACCCTAGAGCCTACACCTGATCTTATCATTCGAATCATAGGTCTTCCACTTGGGTTCCCTTGGAGCAAGGAGGAGAAAACATTGGGACAGGTTGCCAAGAAGACATTTTTTCAACCTGGGGAGCATCCTGTAGAGGATAAAAATGGGATAAGAAGGATAAGATTACCTCCTCCATGGAGTGAAGTCAGCTACCAAATAAAGAAATATATCACTTATGAAGGAAGCTTTAGTATAATTTATGGTTATCACTTCAAGTTATTACATGAATTGAAGTATGGGATGGACCTACCTCTAGTTAGAAAACTTAGCCTCCCATATGTCCTCCTCCAGTCTTTGATAGAATGTGGCACCAAGATGAATGCAGGAATCCCAGACCAGTTGGCCCATCATGGTCTCATTAAATTATTGGTGGAAGATTCCCTACACACATACACCATCCCCATATCTTGGGAAATTTTCAAGAATATGTCCAGAGAAGATGACATCAAAACATTGATTGAGGACATCAACCCATCTGGTAGTGAGGAGGAAGAAGAGAAAGAGGAAACTGAGAAAGAAATGCATGAGGAGACACAAAATATTCAAACAGATGAAGAACAGGAAACAGAGGAGGAGCAGAAAGAAGAGGGAAAAATTGACAAACCCACTATAATACCTAAGGTAGAAAAGTAAACAGCCTCAAAGACAAAGAAGAGGAAAAGAACAAAAATTGAGAAGAAAAAGGCTAAGAAAGCCCAGAAAAAGACTACCACAGGAGAGGCAAGGACCCAACAAGAAAAAGAGAAGACATTACTAGAGATAGCAGAGACACAAGAAAAAATAGCAGACACAGAAAAGATTGCGGAAGATGTAGGGGAAGAACAACACAAAGAAACATCCCCTAAAACATTGGCAAAAGAAGTAGCAGTTGTCTTGGCTACATTGAGAACTCTAGCAAAAGAAAAGGGAAAAAGAAAAAGAGAAACATCCATGCATTTCAAAGCCAGAAGGAGCACCATGATTAAGGTGGGTAAGCCCCAGCCACCATCAAAAGAACCTATAATAATTGAGGGTGCACCTACTGAGAACCAAAATCTATATAACCTATGAGAGAGGGAGTCCCAAAACTTCCACCTGGAAGCAAATAATCAAACTAATGGACTCCAAAGCAGTTCTATAGGAAGCTCAAACCTCTCTACAGGAAACCCTGGCCGAACTAAAAGAGATTGAAAAATTAGAAGAGAATGCAGCAAAATAGTCACAAGAGGAAGGAAAGGCCAAATAGATACCTAAACCAATCCCTCAACCTAATTTAGACTCATATTAAAATCTACTAGAAGGTAGGAACATCATCCTATAGAAATTCGTTGTGCCCCTTTTCTTTGGATTAGAACAAGAAAGGGTTAGAAGCCACACCTGGATGAAAATTGCTAAATCCAAAGGAGTTGAAGGTATAGGACACATGGGACAATAGTTGAAATAGTTGAGAAGGGAGTTGGGCATGGTGAGACTCACTGAGAGCATTAGAAGAGCCTAGCTACAAGAGGAAAATGAACTGCTAAAAAAGCAGTTATAGTAACAGGAAACTCAAGGGGGAGACAAATTGCAAGTTTTTTAAGAACAACAACTACAGGAAGGTCCCCTAGCAGATAAGGAAGCAGCAGAGAAACAACAGGAAAAGGAAGAGCCACAACCTAATGTTGAAATAATGATAAAGCAACTGTAAGAAAGAGAATCTCAGGTAGTAGCTGAAGTGCTAATGTTGAAGCAACAGTTGTAGGAAAGGAAAGCCCAGATGGCCTGCATGGCCAGTTGGGCAATGGAGGCCTTGCAGTGTAGGCAACCAGCTAGATCCTATGCACTATATCTCAAATACCAATGGCTCCAGTTCCATATTAAAACATTGCCTCAAAGGGGCACAATCCCATTCCAAAATTCTGGTCAATTTATGCATCTATGTGCTACTAGTTCAACTGAGGATAAATCCAAATTAGCAGAATTTTACTTACACAATATGGCACCCCCTGATATGAATTTTTGGGATCCGAATGCTGCGTTGGCAGACCTATAGCTTATGGTTATGGCTTCTTGGATGAGCCATGAGGAAAAAAGAGCAGTGTAAATTCAACAGATCATGGAAAAACAACTAGCTGAGCCCTTGCTAATAAGGGTTGAACTGGAAGACCCCTCAACTCTCATATATGCTCATCAACACCTTGCAAGCAATCCTCAAGTTCTTCCTGATTATGTTGAAAGGAAAACACAAGCTATCACTCATTTTAAAGATATGGAAAGATTATTTGGTGATGACTTTTTTCATGCTTGCACGAGAAGGTGGAATACATTTTCATATAGCTTAAAGATCAGGGAGTATCACTCCCAAACCAGAATGAGGGAGGCTTTGGTGAGAGTGCCCCTATACTAACAATTAATGCAATACTTGAAAGCCAGTTGGAATGGCCTTAAGTTCAGTCCTCCACTACTCTTAGGACTATTGGGAGGGGTTAAGGAAGAAGAAGAACAAAAGAAATGGGAGGAAGTGGATAGATAGGAAAGTTTTCATGACAGGGAAGAGGACATCACCTCAGAGGCTTCAGATGTCAGGGAAGCTGTTAAAGCTATCAAGGATGAAGAACTAGATTAGTTGCTAGGATGATGAGCAACCCATTCTGTAGGGGGTGATGATGAGCCCCAGAAATGGGTAACTATATGGGCTCATTTTGCCTATTATTTCCATTTAATCCACCATTCTCCATATTTTTGCGCATGTTTTGAATATATTTATGTCAATTCAGTGAATGGGGATAGTTATTTTGCCACATAGCCTAATGATTGTTTATTGCAGATGTTTGGACAATGACCAGGCATTTATGAGTAGATTAGAAGCCAAACTCGAGGAAACAAGGCTGAGGACTTATAGGAGGGGTGTCTTCTACATTAATGACCCCTTCCTCGAGTTCTCCACTAGTAGCTCGAAGTTCAAAGGCCACCACATCAATGATCCAAAGGGGCAGCCAAGCAAGTCTAGTAGAAGTTGCTATTAGCTTCAGTTTAGGCAGACGAGTTCCTAAATTTTAGGAGGACTATTGGGGGTCCTCACTTGTATAAATAAGAAGGCTTCAGGCCTTAGTAGGTTAGCCATTTCATAGTCTATTTTGGCACTTTTGTGCGGTCTTGTACCCAGCTCATTTTCAAGCTCCTTTTGCAGACGATTTTGTGATGTAACTATTATTTTTTCATCAACGAGGGTGAATCCAGCTTTGAACCAGCACTGATCTTTTCTAGAGGGTTGCATCTCTTGGGTTAGGGCCCAAACCAAGTGCCCAACACCTCTTTTTTGTATTTATATGTTTTTTTCTTGCATTCATAAGCTTATTTCTGTTGTTTCAGATTAATCTTGCTTTGGTAAAATAGGTTTCTTTTGATGGTTAAGTTAGTTGTTCTTTCTTCGAGTTGCTTAAATAGTTTTTTGTAGTAACAAAGAAAGAGCTAAAAAGGCTTCCATCAAGCCTTGATCCCCTTTCTCCATCCTTGGGACCATGAATTGAGGACAAGGCACTATTGCTGCCACCAAAAACACTGATTTTTTTCCTTTCATGCAAATTGCTAGTGTGATGTTTTGAGTTGGAGAAGCTAATATTTGCTTGGATTCACATGCTTAGACCATTTCATGTTCATTTACCATGGCTTTCTTGCATATTTTGTTGTTCATGAAGTTCTCTTCAGTAGTACTTTGTTTTTAGGTCCGATTTTAGGTCAAATTAGGAAAACTCTATTTTTTTCGATTCTTGCTTGGGTCAGTTCTAGGAAGTAGGTGTGCAACTCACTTGAAAAACATTCTAGCTTGTCATCCCTCCATAGCACAACCTGTACCATCTCATCTTTCACATATTCCTTCACTCATTCACCACATTTCACCAAACTATCCAAATTTCTGCATTTTTCACAAAATCACTTTCTCACCCTTTGAACAAATTCAACCATCTCTTTCATTCCTAATCTTCATCAACAGAGTCCTAGACCCTTCAACACCTTCATCAAGCCATAATTTCCATTTTCCCATCGATTTTCCACCTTCAAACCTCCAAAAAACCAGTTTTGGCCTCCTCCTCTAGATCTTCTTGTAGAATCTCCTGTAGATCCCCTACAACCTCCTGTAGAAGTTCATGCAAGTGACTTTTCGAAGTCTAATCGCAATGGAAGCCTCCAGAAGGGTTCTAGGGAAATCTTAGGACCTCCCTACACCTTCCTCATCATCTGCAAAACCCAACTCCATTTTCCTTTGCCACCAAACCACTGCACAGTCACAATTAGTCAAATCACAAGCATAATAAATCCACATAAAAATACCCAAAATTGCAAAAAGATTATTTTTTCCATTTCTCTTCAAAAGTAGATTGAATAAATTAAATTTACCTTTTCAACAATCAATGGCACCCATTTCAAGAGTTTCCATCTCTTTTGTGGCACTATTAAAGTTTTTTAGGGTTTGCTAGGGTTTGAGTTCCATTTCAGTTTTCATTATCTTTCTGCAAGTAGAATAACCCCTGTAGAATTAGTCTTCTACCATCACAGTAAAAGCTTCTTCTGAGAACTCATAGAAGTCGACTTAAGCTCCTAGCAAACTTGTGCCAGTCAATCAAGTGACTGCCTGTAGTAAAAGCTAGTACTTGTGCATACAACACTGTGACTTCCAAGTTTGTTATGAATTACCGGGTTGATAAAAGTAAAGAAGTAAGCCCCAGGAGTTGCAACATTATTGCTGCAATACTAGAGCTCACCAAAAACTATAAAAAACATTGTTGATAATAATATGCAGAACCGGTTACTATTGTTAAATAATTGTTGAGTTAAAAGGTTTGTTACAGTTGTTAAAGAATTGTTGAATTAAAAGGCACGGACTATACCAAAAAATACCCTAGTGAATGGATTCTTGTTATAGTTATGCACCCTACAAGTAATGTTCTTCAATTTACTAGCAATATTCTCTAAATACAGAGAACAATCATGCATTGCACCCTAAAGCAATAACACTATCATATTAAGAATGAATATAAAACATGTATATAGATATAAAAATAATTGTGGCTACTCGTGTTGATTTAGAATAATTAATAGTGAGATATTCTCTATTGCACTGTGAACATAAACAAAACAACTCAACATTCTAGATAGTGAATTTGGGTCACATTCAGGCCATTGTAATGAAAGCACCGAACCTACTCACCAGATTTACCTTTTGGTCAGCCTCATTACAAAAACGAGGAGGTGGTACCTAATGGTTGAAGGTGGAATCTAAGACTTTTACCTTAGATAAAATAAACCCTATTATCAGGGTAACTGCTAACTATAAGTAAATTAATTCATAGGACACAAAATGATAGTAGCTTCAATAATATCAAATGAGTAGCAAAGATTAATAACCTACAACATTCATTCTTGTCATTACAAAGAGAAGAACATATAAGCTGCTAGGAAACATTTCATAACTAAAATGAACTCAACACAGGCAGTTCAAATCTTATAGTTCGAGAGACTAAAACACTTGACAACAAAGTTGCATCAAAGAAACTTGACCAATTAACTTGACCGACGGTGCAAAAATAGGCTTATAATTAAAAAGAGATAAATATGAAATACAGAGCAATGGCTTTGAAATGAAAAGGAGTAATAGATCATGCTTGATATACATATATTAACCAAAATTAAGTAAGTGCACATTTGAGCCACACGAGATAAACACGAGGGTGAAACCCTCTTGAAAAGAAAGCTTAAACCTCGGTGAAATGCCAAAAGGAACTTGATTTAGTCCTTAGCTCCATTAACGAGATTGAAGTGCAAAACCAATACCTCTAAGGTTTTGTTATGAAGAAACATGTTAAGAACCCATTCCTATTTCTACATGGCAAGAATAATGTTTCATGAGAGCCGCAGGAGAACATATGATATTACCAACCTGAAGGTGGAGAGTCATTCCTTCTGATCTAGCATTTGGAACCCTGAACCTTAGACAACACTCTGAAACCCCTCTGGCTAACCTGCAAACAGAAGGACATAGACATTAGCCTAGATATTCACCTCTGGTGCCACAGAAAAGATGAAGAATTAATAAGTAAATGAAGATTACCAAATTTTGCTACATGTAGGGTGGCCCAACAAGGGTAGGTTGAGTGTAGAGCATCGTGAATACCCTGGACCGAGCGTTAAGTGACAAGGAAATATCAGCATGAACCCAAAATAGTTAGACGATACTAATTTTCTCGGTGGAGAATAACATAACTAGTAAAGAGCCAAGTTTGTTTCTCCAGCCAAAAGGAATGACAATGGGAGTTGTCTATAATGCGACTTTTTGGAGATTTCGGTGACGGAATCCGACGAAGGAAATTGAGGTTAAATCTTGATTTGTTGCAGTTAAAATTGTTTTTTAACTGTGTATTTGGATTCAGCACCCTGAAAAACCCCTAGGGAACTTTGATTGTGCAGAAACTAGCTATCAAACTTGCGATTCCAATAAATTGCTACCGGATTTTGACCGGAAAAACCCGCCGAAAAAGGATTCCAAAAAGTCTCATTATAGACAACTGCATTAGAATGAGGATGGTCCACAATGAACTGGGTAGGAAGGTAACCTAACCCATTTGTCTTTCCTCTCAACCGTCTGATGGGATTCTTCAGGGAAACAATATGGAAAGGCTGCCAAGTGGAGGGTGGATCGGCATGCACTTGGAGGGTGCCTCAACAGTTCGAGAACCATCTGATTTAAAGATGAGCACATATAGGAATTACCATGGTTAAATATCATAACAACTATGAGGAAATATAGCACACAATCCAAACTTAGATTTGTAATATCTGTCCGGTTTATTCCAATTAAATGTTTGTACCATAATCAGACTCATATATTTAATTAATCAAATGCTTATGGTATGATTGTACTGCATCAGTGAATTCCGCAATTATATTGAATAGTCCTTTATGGTAACTTGGATGAGCTACGCAGTTAAAAGGAAGTATGAATGTAACTTTTTTTTTTAATACCTTATACATAGTTTATGTAGGTGTGACAAAATATGTACAAAAGTTGTTTTTTTACTCCGTGATAATAAATAAATTTCCATTATTTTGCTTTTTACAAAATGATTTAGACTATTCTTTTCCTAATTTCATAACCAACACAATATCAAAAGTAAGTAATTTTTTTCATTATTATACAAAATTTGTTTTTTTAATTCATGATAATAAATAAATTTCCATTATTTTCCTTTTTACAAAATAATTTAGACTATTTTTTTCCAAATCCATAACCAACTAAATATCAAAAGTAAGTAATATTTGTTATTATTATAGCTACTAAAGGCATGTAATATTGCTTTTATTTTGGTTAAAATATTTCGAAATTTTAAAAAATATTCCATAAAATTTATTAAAGTTTTGAAAAAAAATAATTTTAAATTGAATATTTTGAAAATTAAAAAAAATATATTTTGAAATATAAATTGTTTTTTCATGATTATTTTATGATTATTTTTATGTAATTTTTAGATATAAAAAGTTTCATAATAATTTAGGCTTTGTTATAATAGCATGGGCCAACGCCATATTTTGATTTAATTTAGTTTCCTAACATTTTTTTAACAAAAACTTAATACTTACAAAGAACAAGATTCTCAACGATAGATATTAACCCTCATTTTACCATGAATGTTATTAAGTTGTAAATAGGCTTTATTACAATACTATAGATTAGTACCATGGCTTATCAATACCACTTCTCAAGAACTATAACTCATTTCAAAATGAAAATAATTTATAGATATTTTATTTTAATTTAATTTTATAATATTATATTAATTAATTTTTTTATGAAATTAATTATATATATATATATATATATATATATATATATATATATATATATATATATATCTATAATCAATTACTTTTTCAATGGGAGGAAAGTACTAAGTAGTAATTCCACATATTACACTTATATTGATGTATGGTAAAGTGTAACATCCCTTGATGACCTTGCATGAAAATGCAGGAAGTTAAAAACAATTTATACAAATTACCCCCAGGTAATTATCTAAATCACCAATCCAAATCTAATTAACCATTAGATAGAATGTTCATGAGTACATATTGTGTTTTTTGTATCACCATTAGCAACCACTACTAGAGTATATTAACATAAACTATCTCATGAACCTTGTATCCATTTCATGATTCCCTTAACTAGACTAATTATTCACATACCTGACATTATGAACATCACATCACGAACATAATTAACATTATTAGACTAACACAGTAATCAATCACATCACTGAATAGTGATGTACACTGGAAACCTTGTAGGGTCAAAACCAACAAATGTTTGATTTTATTGTTAAATGCTCATGAGGGTGTTCACCCCTCACTCAATCGCTTATAAGGGAGTCCATCCCTAACCATTGTCATAGAATATTACAAAATAATATCATTCAATTACAACATATCTAGCTAAAAGCTATTACAATCACCATGATGTCATTTACCCACAAATATTCAATCTTCATGTCTTTTTGGCCTAGTTGTTCCTTCAATGGACGATCCGGTAGCTTGCACTCATCTACATGGACAATTATTTATTGACCTCCACCATGTTAAACGTAATCTTTCCTTCCATTATTGTTGTCAACATACGTAGATACCATGATTACATAAATTATTAATCAGCCAATCCATAAATCTATACTAGTGATGCTTCACCATCTATTCATACTAATTCAGGAAATGTAAGAAAAATATCACAACATGTTTCCTTTAATAACACTACATATTCACTAGTTATAAGCATGTAACCATCAAAGCATTCTTATAAAAGAAATACCACATTAACTAATATTTCCTTTACACAAGCACACATTCTTGCACGACAAATCACTACAACTTTCTAGACATTCCTTTAAATAAGACTGACACATCAGTTATGATCTTCATGCATGCGAATTACATAAATTTTATCAAGAGAACTAGTTTTTCAAATATTCTTTCGGTTACATACAAATGGGTAAAGAAATCTAACACAACGAATGTTGTTCCTATGTGAATGCATACACTTTCCAAAAGAATGTTTAACAAAATAGAGCATACAAACACATGTTTCCTTTGCGAGGAAATCTAAAACAATATGGCATACAAAAACATGCTTTCTTATCCATAAAACTAATACAGTAAATCATAACAACATTACCCATATATATATTATAAGAAAACCAACACAGTACTATGGTTTTTTTCATGTAAATTCATCTTCTTTCCTAAATAATTTTTCCAATGTAAGATAAGACAACCTGCTATCTTTTCCCACATAAACATGTATATTTTTTCTAAACGAAAGCTAAGACAAATCATGCACAAATATATATGATCTTATTCCAAAAGAAACTAACATAGTAGTTATTATAGCTAATATTTTTTCTAAAGAAATATAGCTCAATAGTTCTATCCATGCCAAGGACATATCTCTATAACATAAATATTCTTTGTGTATGCAAGAGCTTATCAAAATAGTTATTTTTTTATGTATGCAACACACATCCCTCCTTTAAGAGGGTATAACTATTTATGCTATAACCTTTTTCAAATAATAACAATCTTAACCTTTTCTGCATTAAACCATGCATTTAAATCAAATTATCCAATATACAACACACAAATAATTTATCTTTTTACCCGGCGAAACATGTATCTTTTACAAACTCTTGCAAGGAAATTAACACAATTGACTTAAATTTCACCCACAAGAAAAATATATTCTTTTCAAAGAAGATTTCCATGAGTGCCATGACTTTATATTATCTCTGTGTGCATAGGTTAATATTATCTTTTATCATAACTAAGTAATTTTATCATGCATGAGAATCCCATGATCTCTTAGGCATGAGAATCCATCGATTTATTAAATAACTAATCTTTACCAACACCATGGAAATATTTTACCATGAGTAAGCAAAAAACCATTGTGTTCTTTTTCAAAGAACACTACAAAAATTATCCATTCTAGTTAAGCAAAAGGTCATAGTTACTTATCTTTTAAAAAGCAAAGAACTATGTCTTATAAATACATAATGTAGTTATTTTTATACAAAACTACACTTTTCAAAAGAAAATCTCACTTTCCAAGAAATGTAAATGATTAGCACTAGAATTCAAAAAAATGCCTTAAAAAAATAAATTTCTTTTACCTACATCCCTGTACCCAATAACTAGTGAAAGTTACTATAAGATATTATAAATTCAAAAGAAATGAACTACATATACCTAAATTCCTTTTGACAATCATTAAATAATATTTGTGCATAAGAAAAACATATTAGCCCGTCTCTACGAACCAGAAGTTGAAGAAATTTTGCTACGAGATGTACCATAAATTTGTGGATTATTTTCCAAAAAGAATAGCTACTATTTACATACCAGACATTCATGTGTCTCGAAGCATGCGTTACTCAATCGTTTTGGATTTATTCTCCAAAAACAATAGCTAATCTTTGATGTGTCTCGAAGCATGAGTTACTCTCAATCATTTTGGCTTATATAAACACTTGCACTTGGAAGATGCGAAGACTTCAAAAGAAATTCAAAAAACAAAAACGTTTCCTCCCTAAAATATATGCAAGCCAGAATACAACATTCAAATGGAGAATTATGCGAATTTCGTAACTTGTCAGAGAAATGTGTGAGTTCCTCCCTTCCTAAGATTTCCTTATTTTTTATTATAATACAACACCTATTACTTGTTTTCACTGATCCATGACACGAATCAATACACAGTTATCAAGAGTTCTTTTTACATCCAAGCGAATGTTGATCTTAACTGTAACTTTTCAAGAGGATACTCTGATGCTAGCCAATTGAGGCAATAATATTTCCATATTAGGTGGTTTTGGAAAAAGTTAATTTAACATAACAATTAATATTATGGTTATTCTTTACAATTACTCTGCCGTTCTTGGCACCAGATCGTAATTTCCTTTTCAGGTTAAATGTGTAAAAAAATTAATAATATTGATGAGGGATGAATGTTAGGAATGTAGTTATAAGGGTATTACAGAAAGTAACAATATCTTGTATTTTTTTTTAAGGATACCTACTAAATATTTTTATTAAAAATAATGTGCCCTTAGTTCATAGAACTAACGCAAAAATCCCCCTAATAGGGGAGAGACTCATTTTCTTAAAATAATATGTCCTTAGTTTATAGAACCAATACAAAAATAGGGGAGAGACTCATTTTCTTAAAATAATGTGCCCTTAGTTCATAGAACGAATACAAAAATCTCCATAATAAGGGAGAGACTCATTTTCTTAAGATGTATAGATTTTGTAATTCTTAAGTCCAGATTGCAAATTTCATGAAGATATATTGTTTGAACATCACAAAAAGCCCTACCTAACTTAAAACAAAGAAGAAAAGTAGATTCACTCTTCAATATTGAGTCAAAAGGCTTATTCTACAACCCAATGGTAAAGTGACGTGTAATTTCTTCCCTGTTCAATGTAGAGTTGACACGTGTTCCTATATATATATATATATATATATATATATATATATATATATATATATATATATATATATCAAATGAAAAATAATGTTGGCTATAATCAAATATTTCAATGCGTGAAGAGACAAAAGGGTAATTAAAAGTAAAAATATTCAATTCCTTTCTTGTGTAACTAATCACATACTTAGTATAAAATTAAAATGTGACATTTAAAAAATATTAATAGTAGTTAAAAAATACAATGTACAGGATAAATAAAATATTGTAATATATAAAATTAAGTAATATTGAAATGTTTTTAAAAATAGATTAATAAAAAAAAACTTTAATATGGACAATGTAATTCATACATAGAGTATATCGGTACTTATGTTAGCTAAATTATTTCAATGTCACTTAAGAAAGCCTCTTAACAATAATTTAAAATATTTCTATCCCAATGTATTGATTGAAAGGGTTTTCCTTGTGAAGTTGAATCTCACAAAAATTATGTCTTTTTATATAACTTGTTATAGTAACCTCCAATCCCTCTATGATATGTTTTATTTTTCCATGCTGACTATGACAATCTCATATAAGGATTTGAAGTGTTCCAAATTCCTATTTATTATTATAACCCTATCCTCTATCCATAATAGTAGCTTTTCCATGTATAATTATTCCCCATTTTCCTTTCTTTCCATTTTGAACGTCCTTTCTTAACTCAGATTGGTATGTTAGAATGAAGTGTCCATTTATAAATATCCTCGATTCTTTTAAGGTAGGATATTTATTAATTATGGAAAATTTATGGTCATTACAACTTAGATTAACATAGATCAATCCATTTTTATGTTTAAGTGTCTTTCTTGACTTCTTTTCTTAGATCAATCCATTTTTATGTTTGAGTGTCTTTCTTGACTTGTTTTCTTAAATGAGATACGTTGTTTCAGTTTGTGATATATCTTTTATTTCCTCTTTTACTATTGCTAGTTTTCTCTCACAATTTAACTCTTTTATACAAACAATTATGAGTTTCAAGGTTCTTTGTTTACACTCATGATCCATTTTAATCTGCTTATTATTTCCTCTATGATAACTTTGATATCTAATTTATTTTCCATCATACAATTGCTATTTTAATTTCTTTTTGTGTATTTAATATTTTTTTCTCAAGTTACAGCTTTTTTAAATCATTGATTGTTCCGATTTTTCAATTTATTGTAAACTAGACTCCATTTGTAATACCCTCATTTTATGATATATATATAGAGGCCAGATGTATATAATGATTAGGCTAGTGATCAATAGTGATTTCATGGTAGTCATTCATGCCTATGTATATGTGTATATGGATTTTGGAGTTAGCTTTCCAACGACATATATGTCATTTTGGAAAATTGGTTGAAGGGCCACGATTGTTAATATTGTACATATTTCTATATCAAAATAATAGCGGTCGGATGTGAAGACCATTCCATAGAAAGAGTATGAAGGAAGTGTAGCTTCATGCCAACATGCAATGTGTAGTGTATCCGCTTTTTGGGAAAAGGACATGTGGGGCCCACATTGCTTCAAGGAGTGACACATGGTAGGGAAAGGCCATGCATATTTTGAAGGTGTATATTTTCCTTAGAGAGATAGAGGGAGGCATTATGGATTTCACACATTATAGTATCCCATTCTAGTGTTTTTGGTTATGGTGCAACCAATTAGCGAGCCTTGTGCTTGTGGTTTTGGGCCATCTTGAATTTTGTTTATGGCTAGAAAGGTGTTTGGGGAGAAAAATGAACTCCACCAAGCCTAAGATGTTACCATGTTTAGTTTTTCATAAGGAAATTTGAAAGTTCAGAACCAGAGAGGGACTAGTATGGCACAGAGAAGGGGTGTACCACTATCACAAGTTTACGAGAGTGGGAGCCTATGGTTGGGGTAATGTTTGATGGATGCATCCCTTATCTGATGGTATGTGTTTCTTATTTGGTTTCTACACTATTTATTATGTAGTTGTAACCCTAACTTGAGGGTAACCCGTGGTTGAGCTTAATGACCCATGTGGTCTATGACTTGGTGGAATGTGGAGATGTTATAAGTAGTTACTTATTTCATTTGAGAAAATTGTTCATGTTTATTGTGTTCTTTTCTGTGCAATTTATGAATGTTTGTTGGAAACCCTACTTTTCTAGATTATATGAATTTCTATCATTAATAATGGCCATATTGTTAATATTATTTTGTTGTGGAATTATGTATTATGGTGTATAGTGGTTTTTATAAATGAATGTCATATTTCTGTATTTTGAGCATATCATGTTCTCGTATTCTTCATTGCATGTCTTGTTTAAGCGGCTAGATCTTGGAATTATGAGTCACATGGTTTTGGTAGCATTTTCTAGCAAGGTGCTAGAGTTGTTATAAGGTGGTTTCAGAGAACATTTTTCAACATTAGGTCTGATTGGGCATAATATGGGAGAAAAATGGGAAATTTTCAGGATACCCACCAACTATTTGATGAAAGTACAGTGTTGGGATTGATTAAAACTTACCTAAAAGAAAAAAGGTATAGGATCTAAGAGGAGTTGATAAGGATCAAAACCATGCAAAGGAAGAATATTTTATGGAATAATCACTAAATTTGAGCCTTTGAATGCTAAAATGCATGTGTAGGGAACCATTCTTATGTATTAGGTTCTATTTGGATTATATGTGCACTTTATTATTGTATTTAATACACCTTATATATGTATCTTTGTGTGTGTGTGTATGAAATTTCAAATTTCGGGAACACTATAATGCATATCAAAATGGACCTAGGATTGGTCTTACGTTTGGGTTAGGGACCACATTGGAGGGGTTCTGCATGAATTTTTGGTGGAACCTGTTGAAAAGTGTAAGTAGGTTCGGTCTTCATAATAACATGTAATTGTGATTTTATGTAAAGAGATGTAAAGAAGAAAAATAAAATAATGTAATTCTTGCCTCATGGGTTTTATGAGAAAGAGATTTTATTTTTGACTCAAGGCTCCCATTGAGAGCCTTTAAGAATTTTTACATATAGTCATAAAAGAATAAAAGAGTCATTTTACACATTATAAAGAGTCACACATGTCTATGTCAAGTAATCCTCCAAGACCTTGGCAGTAGCCCTCTCCAAGTCGACATACAACAAATGAAGAAACCTAGAAGATGATGTCAACTCTTCTCCTTATGATCATGTTAGTCTAAGGGCATGAGGCAACGTGTATATAGCGACACTCAACCTCACTTGAAGGTAACTAATTCAGTGAAGAAGAGATTATAAGCATAAGTTCGAAAAATGACTAGAAAAAAGAAGTGAAGGACAAAGGAAGGAGAGCGAAGAAGGGATACGTCTGGGAAGTCTAATTTGGACTTGTATATTCTCGCACGTACGAAGGTAGAAGATGCAAGGGAATATAGAGAAGGTCTAAGAACATGTTGCTGCATTGAGGTGACCCATTTTGGGTAAATAATATTGCAAGAGGAAGACAGGGAGAAGTGTTATAGGTCTTTATCTCTTGAATAGACTAATCAAGGAGTGAAGAGTGTTCTAGGGTTTATAGAATAGAAGAACATGTTGCTGCATTGAGGTGACCCATTTTGGGTAAATAATATTGCAAGAGGAAGATAGGGAGAAGTGTTATAGGTCTCTATCTCTTGAATAGACTAATCAAGGAGCGAAGAGTGTTCTAGGGTTTATAGAATAGTGTTAACCGAAGAGATTGAGATTCTATAGGAAGTCTGAGAAGTGTGAATAGAAGGGACTCAGATTCTCTAGGAAGTCGAGAAGAGAAGTTTGAGACTCTAGAAGGAAGCCGAGAAAGGAAAGAGGAAGAACATCAATGAGGCTAGTGACTTGGCCTTGGGAGGACTCTAGTGTCAAGGATATGTTTCATAGTCTTTGTATTCATCAATTAAAGATCTATAAGAATAATTTCTGATTGATTTTTCCTCTTAAAGAATGAGAGGTTTTGGCCCTAGATGACAAGTGTACATACTATGTCACTTGCCTTATATTGTTCATTTTTCGTAATTGTCTTGATGAAAAGAACACAATAATTAATTATTGAAAAGAAGATCATAATCCAAGAATTAAAAGTATATCAAAAGAAATTATATAGAATAGAAATATCCTAACTTATGATGCCCTATATTTCTCAACAGAACCTCCATGTGCATTGATCATGCTAACAGCGTAGCCAAATATCACATTGAAAAAGAGAGCCACCATCGCGAGAAGTTAGGCAATGAAGGATGGAAGATTGGAGCCATTGTATAGTGTGGCAGGCTTGGACATTAATGGGAATGAGTTACGGTGGTAGGTCGCAAGGTTCAATGTTAAATAATGGAGGGTTTAACCTTAATTAACTAAGTGTTTACATTCTTAATGGAACCGTGATGAATATGTGGAACCCATATACATCTGATCTTGGGAGGCCTGTTATAGGGCAGACAAGTTGGCATCTAATTAAGATAATGTTTGATGGATCAAAGAGATCTAGGTCGTGAGGTCTCATTAGAGTACAAATTCACACTAAAAATCATGTTATTTTGCAGTCTAATAGGTTTAACGGCCATTGATCAACCAAGGGATATATATATATATAATATATAATATAAATATATATAATATATATATATATATATATTATATATTAATGTGGGGTGCATGGGTGCATGGAGGATCTCATGCATATTATTTTAGTTTATATTATTTGATGTGATATTGTTTTGCACTATGGGCATATGGTGGACCCTAAGGTCATGCCACATGTGGGCTATGGAGGCCGGAGAGTAATGGGTAAGTACACCACATACAGGTTGAGTTGGACATGGGGGTGCTTATATATCTATATGTGTGTGTGTGTGTGTGTGTGTGTGTGTCTATACATGTAACAGTCGTGCTGAAAATTACATGCAAGAAAAGTTAATAAAGACAAAATAATAACCACAAATGATGGGACACGTATTCCAAGATGAATGTTAGGAAAGACATAATAGTGTGGGTGTTCATTAGTTTACTATGGCTAAGGAAATTGGAAAAGAAATGACTAAGGCTTTGGAAAGGAAAAATGGTATTTTTGGCATATTTATTTATAAAAATAATGGAAATTAGGAGAAAAAGAAGGTGAAAGGTCACATGTTGCATGTGAGGAGGAAAATCAAGGAAAATAATTGAAAATGAAGAAAATAGAGGCCTAATTGATAAAAAGGATTCTAAGGATCAATTTGTAACCTTTTTTCAATTCAGTTTTGGATCTATCTCATTATTCTCTCTCTCTCTCTCTCTCTCACTCTTGGATGCTTAGATTTTCCTAGATTTCTCTGGCATTGGATGAAGAAAGGAACATAAGGAAAGAGGAAGGAAGGAACAAGCAAGGAAGAGCATGATCAAGCAAGTACAACAAGATTTTTTGTAGGTATCGCTTTTTATCTATGTTACCTCGCTAGATTTGGCATGCATGGAATTGCATGTGGTTATTTTGTGTTATGGCATGGATTTTCCCAGGTGTGACAATGTTTTCAACCTAGTCTTACCATTTCCCGATAGCCATGGTGGAATGGGGTTTTAATGTTTTGGTTGAGCTATATTTCCAAATGGATTTGAAGCTGAGTGAGGTGGATCTCTGAGAGAAAGAACACATGGCCTAGTGATCCCTAAACCAAACTGTGGATTGCAATAAAGTCATTGGCCTAGTGACCCATGAATGAGATTGTGTGTTGCATTAAATCCAGGTATTTTGTGCCTCGGTGGTCCTAGGAATCCTTAACCAGTTAATGGAGGGATATATGGTAAAGCCTAAATGTGGTTTCCCTTAATTAGGCCTAGGAATCCTGGCTATTGAATGGAAGGATATATAGTAAACCTTAGAGGGCCAAGTCTCGGTTTAGGGCCTAGTGATCCCTAGATCAGACTATGGATTGGAGTGAAGTCTGAATGACTAGGAGACAGGAAAATTCCTCACGGTGTGGGTGAAGAAATCTGGTGGCATCCATGCTTTTTTTCCTAGTGATCTAGTTGAGATAATGGTAAATCATGTTATACGTGTTTATTGCGTTAGCCTAGTGATCCAGGATGAATTGTAATAAATCCTAGTTTCTATTGATAAGGGTGAGGTGGTTTGGCATTTGGATGTCATCATTAGTTCTGTTGGTTTGAGTCCCACATTCATGCTTGGAATATGGCACGAGGGTGAATGGCTGAAGAGAGAATTGGCTCAACTATTATATGCTTGGGTGGAATGTGGTAGTCCCATCCTAGGTTCACTTTTACATTCATTAACAAAAGTTTCTTTCCTTGGTATCTTATGTGTAAATATACTTGTTTATATGTTTTTGCTATGGCCGATGTATCCTTGGTTTTTATTTTGTTATTATGTTGGTTATAAGCATATATTATGAAAATGATGATGTATGTATCTCCTCATGTTTTGATTTTTAAATGAATGAACAATGTATTTATGACCTAATAGATGAAAATGCACCTAATGATATAATGGAACAATGTTTCTTAGTGATTCTCACATAAGTATGAGACACCTATGCTTAGTTGTTATGTTTAGACCTATAGATTACATATTCTGACATGTTTTATGAAATTCCTGTCATGGTTAGTAGGGATCTAGTGTAGACCTTGTCATTGTTTTTAAAAATGCATCATCATTATGTTGTGCAAATTATTTTTCTGAAAGTGTCATTGAGTTATGGGCAGTGACCTAGGCTCTGGGATTAAAAAAGTGGCATAAATCCCAGAGTCGCAGGAACATGTCTAAGGAGAAAAGTCCCCATATGCATGCATACCCATGTTGTGCGAGTGTATGGACCATCTTGGATACATGCATCCCCATATTAATGGAGCATCGAGGGCTTTAGTGGTGTAGAACTTCAGTTGGTATCAGGGGATTGTTACATGATTGGTTGGGTTGGCTCCTGGGAGTTTTGTTGCTTTTGTGGAAGGTTTGGGTGGTGTTTTTCCGTTGATTCTCCTTCCTTAAGGTCACCTAGGAGGTTGAATCTCATTATAGTGGTATATCATCGCATGTTTACCTTGGTTGGCCGGTTACTTGGGTATATGTGGGATGAAAGTGTTACAGAGTGTTATCAAAGCATGGTTCGCCCCTCAAACTGGATGGGTGGTGTGCGTTTCTCATGCATTCATGCCGATTACACGTGTAGTAATCATCCTTGTAGTCTATATGCTTGTTGCATATGTATGGTGTTAGTCATGGTTGTAGTGATGTCACCATGTGAAAGAGGATGTTGTTGTTGTTGCAAAGTATGTCATCATGAGTGTATAATAGGTTACATGTTGTTTATGCTTACTTATTGTCAGTGTACATTGGTATGGTGGTTTTTGTCATGCATGAGGTCATGGTATGTGTAGGTTATATGGTCATGTATTGATGACTTGACTCTATATAGAATTATCCTTATATGATTATATTCTTTTGTAGTATATGTAGATATGATTTCATGATTAATTTATATGTGTATTAAGTTGATTTGGATAATATTGCAAATGAGACGCACTCCCTAGATTATGCTAAGGTATGTTGGTTTATTATGATTTGGTTTAGCTAACATAGTATGCCTTGCAGGAAAGAGATCACAAATGAATAGCAAGATGGTAGATTACAAATATTCTCCCTATGAATCAGATGAGCAGCATGGTGTTGTGAATTGTTTTGAATTAGCAGACACAATGAGAATCTTCACGGAAGAAATAAAGAATTGGTATGTGGATAATGACAAAATCATGCAGTCACGAGAGAAACAAGTAGATGTTATTGCAATACTCCTTTAGAGTTTTTCAGAATTGCAGCGATCGGGGCCACTTCATATCAACAATGGGCAGGAGGACTAAACTAATGGGGCATATGGAAATATATCTCATGGTGGTCACAGCTCAGATAGAGATGACACAGGTAGAGATGGTAGGTTTTTGGATACTTCAGATAAGAGAGGTGATGGATACAGGTATTATTCTAGTTTTGGTTTTGACAAGCATTATCATCATCATCATTATCATCCTTATAGGAGGAGTGGTAAGGGATACTTTCCAGATGGATTTAAGAAATAAAAGCCACCTACTTTCGATGGGGACTTGAAGAAACCAAAATATGAAAATTGTTGGATACTTTGGATGAACAAGTTATTTGAGCTGCATGAGTACAAAGAAAACACGAGGGCCAAAATTTCTATCTTCAACATAAAAGGTAAAGCAAACATCTAGTGGGAAGACATGACGCAATTATGAGAAATCAAGATAGAGGACTTGAGTGGCATCAGTGCAAGAGGCTTTTCAAGAAGAAGTGCTTGTCAGAAAAGTACTACAATAGTAAGGCCAAAGAAGATGGGATCGATGGAAGTTGAAGAGTACATGACTAAGTTTCTAGAGCTATTGAGCTATGTTATATATCTTTCAACGATTTTTCAGTGGTGTTCCATTAGAATTTAGAGACTAGATTGAGTATGATAAGCCTTGGTCACTTGAGGAAGTTAGGAAATTTAAGCATTTATTTGAGCAGTTAAAGCGTAAGAATGAATATCAACAAGGATGGAAAGGGAAGTATAAGGATAAAGGTAAAGGTAAATGGTATCCAGAAAGAGCAAGGCCCTAGAATATATAAGAGAAAGAAAATATGGCACCATAAAATGTGTTCAATGTAGCTAGACAGGGACACAGATCACAATAGCAACATAGAGGTGATGGTACTGGACCGTTGGATAGTTGGACTTGTGATAAGGAACAACTTAAGAGAGGTTGTCCATAAAATCAAGGTGGTAGGCCGTAGATCTATAGTGCATAGGAGGCACAGACTATTGGGCATGTTTCATAGAGAATTACTCGTATCTATGCAACACTGGACAATAGACATGCAAACCATCAAGCATTTATCATTGAGATAGATGATAAGATTTGTGATCAAGTTGTTTCTATTTTAATTGAACCTGGATCTAATTATAGTTATGTTAGTCCTGACTTGGTGGATAAATGTGGTTTGAATAGAGAAGTGTTGTGGTTCGTGAAGTTGGCTATAGGTACAAAGAAAAGAGTGCATCATTGGGTAAGAGATTCTATATTTGAGTTGAATGTCATGTCTACAAAAACGCATTTTAACATATTTCCGTTGGGATCATATAGTATGGTATTGGGTATGGACTACATATACCTTCACAAAACCAAGGTGGATTGTTATGAAAAATCCATTGAGTGCCTAGATGAAAATGGGGAACAACGAGTGTTATAGGGAAAGAAGAAAGCCTCATCAGTTAGGATGGTGAAATTTATGTAGGTCAACTGTAGTCGTAGGAAAGGGTGTGTATTAATTGTAGTGGATATTGGTAGAGAAAAAGGTAAGGAAGTTGAGGGCGCATATGTTTTAAGTAGGTACCCATTTCTACAATAGTCTCAAAATGCATTTCTTACTGATATTTCGGAGTTTCCACCTCACAGGGAAGTGGAATTTTCTATTGAGTTAGTGTTACAGGGAGCTCCAACATAAAAATCACCTTACAAGATGAGCACACCTAAGTTGGTAGAGTTAAAGTTGTAGTTGAAAGAGATTATTGACAAAGGATATGTTAGGCCAAGTGTATCACCTTAGGGCGCAAAATTATTGTTTTTAAAGAAGAAGGATGGTACTCTCAGATTGTTCAATGATTACATGTAGTTGAACAAAGTGAGCATCAAGAATAGGTATATGTTGTCTAGTTTAGCTAAAGATTCCTCTTTACCCAATCTCATTTAGTTTCCATGTTGAAAATATACTTTACAACACCAAGATCTTTCATGTTGAATTTGGAGGACAATTGGGTCTTCAAGTCCTGGATAATTTATTTTTCATTTCCAGCCAACAACATATCTTCCACGTAGACTAGATAAATAACATGGTCACCAATTAATTTAAAATACACACAGTGATCTACTTTGCTTCTGGTGAATCCAAGTCCCCATATAAATGTATCAAATTTATGATACCACATCCTTGGTCACTATTTTAATCCATACAAAGATTTTTTTAACTTTCCTACCAGTTCTTTCTTACCCTTTACTGTAAATCCTTTTGGCGGCTTCATGTATATCTCTTCTTCGAGATCCCCATGAAGAAATGTTGTCTTCAGATCCATCTATTCTACCTCAAAATAAAAAATAGCAACAACAGATAAAAGTAATCTAATAGAAGCTACCTTCGAGCAGGATAAAAAAGTATCACCAAAATCAATTCCTGGCAACTCGGAATAACATTTTTCTACCAACCGAGCATTGTATTTATCCGCCTTTACTTTTGTATTCATATTCTTCTTAAGCACCTATTTTCTTCCAATGGGTTTACTTCTAGCCGCCAACTCCACTAGATCCAAAGCCTCATTTTTGTACAAAGATGCCATTTCATCAACCATGGCCTCTTTCTAGAATTTTCCATCCTCTGAATCTACTGCTTTCCTCACAATTATGGGATCATCATTAGTAAGAGATAAAGAAAAATTTGAATAGAAAGCTGATGGACTATACCTTTCTAGTTGCCTTCTTTCTCGAACTGATCTTCTCACGGCTGGAGTTTGTGGCTCTTCATCTTCTGATTCCTCTCCTGTTGTAGATTCTGATTCTTCCTCCTTTAGATAAAACTCTATATTCTCAAGTTCCTTTGGTACAACTTCATGTTTAATAACATCTTTCACCTCTTTAAACACCACATATCCATTGTACACAACCTTCCTTGTTTCTATGTTCCAAAGATTATAACCTTTTAAACTATCCTTAAACCCAACAAGGATGCACCTTTCATATTTACTATCCAACTTTGTTTGTTTCTCCTTTCGAACATGTACATATGCATCAAATCCAAATACTCTCAGATGTGAAAGAGAAGGTTTCCTACCAGTCCATAGCTCTTGTGGAGTCTTATCCTGCAACACTAATGATGACGGTGATCTATTGACCAAGTAACATGCAGTCTCCACTGCCTCTGCCCAAAATTCCAATCCTAACCTGACACTACTGAGCATGCTTCTTTCCTTTTCCATCAACATCCCATTAATTATTTTTGCAACAACGTTTTTCTGAGGTGTATATAGAGTAGTCTTGTGTCGTGCTATACCACACTTCTTACATAACTCTTCAAATTCCTTCTTGCAAAACTCTCTACTGTTATCTGTCAAAAAAATCAGATTTCTTCTTAAGGAAATATAACCCTGTATTCCTTGAGAAGTCATATATAAATGATACATAGTACGAAAACTTACCCAGTGATGGAACTTGCAAAGGTCCAAACACATCGATGTGCACAAGCTCTAATATTTGTTTCGCCTTCTTAGCACTAGAGGGGAAACTCACCTTATTCTACTTCCCATATACACAACTTTCACAGAAATCAAACCCAAAGAGAAATTTGGCATACCTTCTACCTTACCATTGCCATGAAGTATACGAAGGCCCTTCTATACAATGTTTCCAAGCCTTTAATGCCATATCATGGTATTTTCTCCGAATACCACTATATTTTGTCTTCCAATTTTAGGAACCACATAGCTATTGCACCCATCAATAACAGTTGATGGAAGAACATCCAACTAAAAGGCGACAACTGGAATTGATTTCTTTTGTTAGACAAAAGAAGAATTTTTTTAATTTTATTTAATTTTATTTTAAGTTAAATTTGGGCTGACACAACTATTGTAATTTGCAACTAAAAGAAAATCTATATTAGGATTGGTTAAATGTTGAAAATTAGTTTCAAGAAACTGTTATGAAACTAAAAGAAAGTTTCTTAGCCATGTGGAAATCTTGGAAAGGCATAAAAACCAAACCAAATCCATATTGTGTGGATTAGCCAACTTGAGGAGGAAAAGAAGAATTAGAAATTGTGTTAAATACTTTCTGTGTACGTGAAAGAAATGCAAAAACAGATTCCTTTATATGTAAAAGTGATTTTTCTCTTCATGAGTGATAAACTAGTATTTAGAGTTTTGTTGTGTAATTTTTGATAAGTAGACAAACTACTGAATCTCCAAGCAGGATAGTATTGAGGGAAATTCGTAAATGATAGCATACTGGAAATAGAAACCGCAGATAAACAAGTCAAGAAAAAATCATACATCTCAAGCTTAATCATAGGTACATTTATAAACAAATATTGAAAACATTTCCTATATAAATTTTCCTTCTTCAAATAGTTTGACACATACATTAATCTGTAATAGAAGAACATTGGTAACCCTATAAAATACCGAACCCTCCAAGGGTTTGAATATATATACAATAGCCAAAGTGACAGTGAGGGTTTATAACCTATCCACAAATTTACAAACAATACAACTACGGTGAAGACACCAGCAACAGTCTGGGCTATCACGAAACCCCACAAGCAAGATATCGGAAGAAAAAATGTAAAACAATCAAATAACGATTGAAACCCTCATGGGTTTTCCCTATATTTCATGGATAAGGAAAACAAGTAAATTATGGAAAGGTCCTACCCTGTTACAAGCCACCAGCATCGGGAATGAAGCGACAGAGCGAAGTTTTCCCAAGTTCGAAACATGCAAACAATAGCAAACAACGAAGGGTTTTCAGAAATGGAAATGACGAACTAAAATAGAGAAAATAGAACATAAAAGAAGGTAGGAAGACCAATAGAATTACCTGAATAAGACTAACCCCCAAGCTAGAGAGGAGGAACCAACGCAATACTAAAGAGGATTTCATTCTAGCAAGAGAATCAAGAGAACTTACCTGCTCACCAAGGAGCCAGAAGGTTAGAAGAACGAAAAAAAATATTAACCGTGAAAATCGGAACAAAATATTTACCTATGCGAAGATTGTTGAGCCACCGATAGAAATCGTAAAAACCTTGTTGATACATAGAAACCAGTTTCAAGGAAATTAGTAGACCACCAGCAATGAAGAATATAATGCAAAAGAAGCGCAAACCAGGTAGCATAGAAAAACTTTGCAGTTTTACCAAACGAATCGATACCTTCATGAGTAAACGGAATTTCCACAAGAGAGGTGGCAACGGTTGTAGAAATTTTGCAGAATTTTTCCCACACATTAGCTAGCTTTGATACCATGTAGAACTTTTTCTACAAATGAGCTAGCTCAGATACCATGTAGAAATTTCCCACCTGTAGATCAACCTGGTAATGCAATGTACTAAAGCAAAACACTTGATCTACTTCTACAAACAATTTAGTTGAAGCTTAATCAACCATGAGCAACATCAATAGGAACACATATAACTGATAAGAAGGAACCAATCACACATAACATAGAAGAATTTACTCGGGGAAAGCACCTGCCTAAAACCCCATCTCTATATTATCATATAAGTGGAAATATATTCTGGATTACACAAAGCCTTAGCTCGGAAGCTATTCAGCTCTCAGTACAACGCCTCTGTTGCTCATAGAAAGTTAAAGGCTTCTCACAAACCTTCTCCTCTGCCCTCCAAGCCTCCTATTTCTATGCACAGTTTTTCCTGGGTCCTCCAGCTGCAACCTGTGTGATTCTCACCTCACACACAACACTGACCTCTGGAATAATTGCACAAACCTGAAGGAGATAAATCCTCATAATGGATGAGCTTCCTTTATAGAAAATATATTCATCCAACTGATAGTACACTGTCCCTTCTCTAATCTCAATTGGGTCTTCGTATGAACTAACATGCACGAGTTATTTAAGCTATAATATTCAATTATCTAAAAATACCAGTTGTTACATGCATGCAAGCATTAACAAACTGAATCTCATTAATTTAACAACTTGTTAAATTAATCTAACTGGACTTGATTCAGTTAAATGAGCCAACTAATTACAACTCATAATTACAACTCTTCCTTATCTCTTTAGCTGTTGGATAAATTCACCAATTAATAGATAAAGTGTTGTGTGTCCTCACATAGACTTCACGTTTGTTTTTCCTTAACTAATTAACTCATGGAGATTAATTAATTAATATTTTAAACTACTGTTAAGACCAATTTCGTTTTTACTTCCTATTGATAGACCAAGGACTACTATAAATAGGAAGGGACCCATAAATGCTATTTTTAGAACTTTCTATTTTTATCAATTTCACCTCTCACCCAAGGTGGCCAATGACCTCACTGGCCAAACTGCTATTTTCAGACATGATATTTTAGGGGTCCTATTTTTAGCACATTCTAAATTTAACATTTCTTGTTGCACATTTTTCAACACTCCCTCTCAACAAGAAAGGCTTTCTCTCGAACCCGATCGTGTAAGTCTGGAATGTTTTGGATGCAACACATCTACCCAATCCACTTGCTCCAACAACACTTGGAACAAAAACACTCCCAACTAACCACTCTTTTGGGCTAGAAACATACTCTGATGCTGAAGCTCTACCTGCTGTTGACAAGTGCTCCCTCTCTGACATCTGCGCCACTGCAACATCTCCATGCATCTCGCACCATTTCACATCTCTCTGTGCCACCTAACATTGTGCAAAACACTTGTGTCTCTCGCATTGCTACAATCTGCTAGCTATGCATTGTCCTGGGATACCCTACACTATCGCTCTCTTTGCCACTCCATTCACATCTATCTCTACCCAATAATTCAATTCCTGCTACTCCACATCAGAGTTCTTGTAGCAAGGTCTCGTCCAAGAGGTTGGGTACCTCAAGGATCATGCCCCCCCTCCTTGGGACAATCACTCCTCATCGCCCCACCTCCTACTTGGAGGTATGGCTGCATGTGATCCCTTAGCTCACCTAGCTTGAAGTTTCCCCCTACTAGAGGTCTCTACATGAGTAGATGTATCTACTTGATCTCCTCTCAGTTTCCACTATTGTGGGTGCTCCACAACCTGCTGAAGCTATTGCACCAATCATGGCTCCTCCACAATTGTCTGAGACTTCTTCTGGCTCTTCATGTTGGGAAGTAATATACCCTCCCTCTCAACCACCAAGTCTCTAACCTTTTCCTTGCTCCTCAAGGCTTTGCATGCATCTTGTACCTCAAGTGCATACAAGTTCTTGGCTAGCACACCAATCTATTTCCACTTTCCCGCCATCACGAAATTTTCTAGAAAATGAGCTAATTTTAAATCAGCGATATCTCCCTCATCCGAACTCTAATTTAGCCGATTTTTTTTTTTTGGGGTATTTTTCTGCAAAGAATCCAAATCCGCTATTTATTTCTGAAAACTCTGTACATAAATTTTCGTATCTACCCTGCAAACTCTTGGTGCCCAAAACTCAAAACTTTGAAATCTCCTCTCAGTATACTGTTCTTGCTTGATCACCTGTGCTCTGATACCATGTAGAATTTTTCTACAAATCAGTCATCTCTCATACCATGTAGAAATTTTGTAGAGTTTCCCTACACATCAGCTAGCTTTGATACCATGTATAACTTTTTCTACAAATCATCTAGCTCAGATACCATGTAGAAATTTCCCACCTGTACATCAACCTAGTAATGCAATGTACTAAAGCAAAACACTTGATATAATCCTACAAACAATTTAGTGGAAGCTTAATCAACCATGAGAAACATCAATAAGAACACATATAATTGATCAGAAGGAATCAATCACACATGACGCAGAAGAATTTACCCGGGGAAAACACTTGCTTAAAACCCCATCTCTGTATTATCATATAAGTGGAAATATAGTTTGGATTACACAAAGCCTTAGCTCGAAAGCTATCCAGCTCTTAGTACAATCCCTCTACTGCTCATTGACAATTAAAGACTTATCACAAACCTTCTCTTCTTCCCTCCAAGCCTTATATTTCTATACACAGGTTTTCTTGGGTCCTCCAGCTGCAACCTGTGTGATTCTCACCTCACACACAACACTGACCTCTGGAATAATTGCACAAACCAGAAGGAGATAAATCCTCATCATGGATGAGCTTCCTTTATAGGAAAATTATTCATCCAAATGATAGTACATTGTCACTTCTCTGATCTCAACTGGGTCTTTGTCTGAACTGACATGCATGAGTTATTTAAGCTATAATATTCAGTTATCTAAAAATACCAGTTGTTACATGAATGCAAGATTTAACAAACTGAATCTCATTAATTTAACAACTTGTTAAATTAATCTAACACTTGACTCAGTTAAATGAGCCAACTAATTACAACTCATCCTTATCTCTTTAACTGATTGATAAATTCACCAATTAATATATAAATTGTTGCATGTCCTCACATAGACTTCACGTTTGTTTTTCCTTAACTAATTAACTCATGGAGATTAATTAATTAATGTTTTAAACTACTATTAAGACCAAATTCGTTTTTACTTCCTATTGATAGACCAAGGAATTTTATAAATAGGAAGGGACCCAGAAATGATATTCTTAGAACTTTCTATTTTTTGAAGTTTCACCTCTCACCCAAGGTGGCCAATGATTTCACTAGCCAAACTGTTATTTTTAGACATGCTATTTTTAGGAGTCCTATTTTTAGCACATTCTAAATTTTAACATTTCTTGTTGCACATTTTTCAACACTCCCTCTCAACAAAAAAGGCTTTCTCTCGAACCCAATCCTATAACTCTGGAATGTTTTGCATGAAACACATCTACCCAATCCACTTGCTCCAATAACACTTGGAATAAAAACACTCCCAACTAACCACTCTGTTGGGCTAGGAACATACTCTGATGTTGAAGCTCTACCTGTTGCTGACAAGTGCTCCCTCTATGACGTCTGCACCACTGCAATATCTCCATGCATCTCGCACCATTGCACATTTCTCTATGCCACCTAGCACTGTGCAAAACACTTGTGCCTCTTGCATTGCTGCAGCCTCCTAGCTATGCGCTGTCCTGGGATTCCCTGTACTGTCGCTCTCTCTTCCTCTCCATCTGAATCTGTCTCTACCCAATCAGTCAGTTCTTACTACTCCACATTAGGGCTCTTGTAGCAAGGTCTCATCCAAGAGATTGGGTACCTCAAGGATCCTGCCGCTCCTCCTTGGGACGATCACTCTTCATCACCCACCTCCTACCTGGAGGTATGGCTACATGTGATCCCTCAGCCCACCTAGCTCAAAGTTTCACCCTACTGGAGGTCTCTGCATGACTAGATGTATCTACTCAATCTCCTCTAAACTTCCCCTATTGTGGCTGCTCCACAACCTCCTGAAGATGTTGCACCAATCGTGGCTCCTCCACAATTGTATGAGACTTCTTCTAGCTCTTCATGTTGAGAAGTAATATACCTTCCCTCTCAACAACCAAGTCTATAACATTTTCCTTGCTCCTCAAAGATTTGCATACATTTTGTACCTCAAGTGCATACAGGTTCTTGGCTAGCACACCAATCTATTTCCACTTTCTCGCCAGGACGAATTTTTTAAAAAGGGTGTTGCTTTTAACTTAGCGATATCTCCCTCATCCGAACTTCGATTCAGCCAATTTTTATTTTTTTTTTTGGGTATTTTTCCACAAGGAATCCAAATCTTCTATTTATTTCTGAAAATTTTGTACAGAAATTTTCAGAGCTGCTCTACGAACTCTCGGCGCCCAAAATTCAAAACTTTGAAATCTCCTCTCAGTATACTGTTCTTGCTTGATCACCTATGCTCTGATACCATGTAGAACTTTTTCTACAAATCAACTAGCTTAGATACCATGTAGAAATTTTCCACCTGTACATCAACCTCGTAATGCAATCTACTAAAGCAAAACATTTGATATACTTCTACAAACAATTTAGCGGAAGCTTAATCAACCATGAGCAACATCAATAAGAACACATAACTAATAAGAAGGAATCAATCACATATAACACAAAAGAATTTACCTGGGGAAAGCACCTGCCTAAAATGCCATCTCTGTAATATCATATAAGTGGAAATATAGTCCGGATTACACAAAGCCTTAGCTCGGAAACTATCTATCTCTCAGTACAATCCCTCTACTACTCATAGACAGTTAAATGCTTCTCACAAACCTTCTCCTCTACCCTCCAAGCCTCCTATTTCTATGCACAACTTTTCCTGTGTCCTCCAGGTGCAACCTGTGTGATTCTCACCTCACACACAATATTAACCTCTGGAATAATTGCACAAACCTGAAGGAGATAAATCCTCATCATTGATGAGCTTCCTTTATAGTAAAAATATTCATCCAACTGATAGTACACTGTCCCTTCCCTGATCTCAACTGGGTCTTTGTTTGAACTGACATGGATTAGTTATTTAAGCTATGATATTCAGATATCTAAAAATACCAGTTGTTACATGCATGCAATCATTAACAAACTGAATCTTATTAATTTAACAACTTGCTAAATTAATCTAACTGGACTTGACTCAGTTAAATGAGCCAACTAATTACAACTCATAATTACAACTCAACCTTATCCCTTTAACTGATGGATAAATTCACCAATTAATAGATAAAGTGTTGCATGTCCTCACATAGACTTCAAGTTTGTTTTTCCTTAACTAATTAACTCATGGAGATTAATTAATTAATATTTTAAATTGATGTTAAGACCAAATCCGTTTTTACTTCCTATTGATAGACTAGGGACTGTTATAAATAGTGTTGGACACCTAATCCTAAAGGGTTAGCGTGGAAGCCAAATGGACAAATCAATCCAAGAGACCCTGGGATGTGAATCCCAACGGTCACATAATGTACCATAAATATACATCATTTGTGAATAAAAAATGCACTTCATGTTTTATCTTTACTAATTGTTTTCGCTCACCATGTGTGTTTAACATGGTATCAGAGCCATGATGAGTGTCCTGTTTTCCCTGAGCAACTGATCTGAGTTGCCTTGAATAGTGCTGGCCCAGTCTTCATTACCTGAAGAACGCCTGCGTGCCTGCCTGAAGCTGCATACCTAATTTTTGAAGGAAACGCACAGGTCCCAGAAATAGTTGTAAGTCCTGCTGTCCTGAGAGCTGCTCAGTCTTGAGCGCTACTCTGACATTGATTCCTTGGCTCTGCCTCTACCTGGCCTGACTGCACTATAAGCATTTTCATTCAAGGCAGTATTGCGCTCTCTGACTGCCAGAGACTGCGCCCTCATGAGTCATTGATAATGAATGCGCATAAGCGTTGATGTGTTTCTGATTTTGAATTGATTTTGAAGCATAAGCGTTGATGCATTTCTGATTTTGAAGCGTTTCTGATTTTGAATTGATATTGAATGCACCTGAGCGTTGAATAATCTACCCTGACGCCGATTTACAACACGTTGCTCTCAGAAACATTCAGCGTCGCTCCTCTGCCTCCTTTGCTCATTCCTGTCCAATATTCTTTAAACTGTCTGTATCCATCCGACTTCAGAAGTTCTCTGCTGTCCATGGGAATCTACAATGCGATGGCGGTGGAACTAAAGATAAAATAAAACTCAAAATATACATAAAAATCTTGTGAACATTCGAAATGAAAAGGGTATAAAGCCCTTTACAAACAACGAACATCGAGCACTTCTCTATTTCATCTTCATTTCCGTGCTCTCTTATGTAGTCTGGGTTTTCTGCATTGGAGTGGTTTATTGCAGTTATATTTCTTTGGTTCGTCGCATGGCCATCCCTGTTTATTGGTTTTTACAGTCCTTTTTTAGTATCAGGAGCGGTCACCATTGAGGGACAAAATGAGATGAGGAAATTATGAAAATCGTTTTGGCGGGTAAACTTCGTCGCGGGAATCATTTGGAGGCATCTCAGGCATTGTGAAGACCCAAAACTCTTTATTCTATGTTTCTCGTTTGAGGTGACATTCAGTCGTGTATACTCTCTCCAGGTTTATTTCTAGTGCATTGTTAAATACATACAATTCTTTGTCCAGAGAGTTAAAACACTTGTGCATTGAATCTTTGGTATATATGGAGCGTGAGTTATATGGTTCATGTGATGGAAGATAGTTGGTTTATATGCACGCATTTCCTCCATACCAAGCTCAGCATTGAACAATCTCCAAAATTCTTGTGCGTTGAAGTTATATATGTGCCTTGGTTTAAAACCCCTGTAAAGTGCAGTGTTGAATGTACTACTCTCTGCATACATTAGTTGCGAAGGTCGTTTGAAGGTCGTCTGAAGCTGGTGTGGCAGGTTGTGGCTCAGGCTCGCTTGATGTGGTTTTGAAGCTTGTAGATGACCTTCATCTCCCAAGAGTTTGTTTGAAGTAAGAAGTTTTCGTGGATTGGCAAGTTTCTATCAGAAGTTTACTAAAAATTTTAGTGGAATTTTTGCACCTATGGTGGACACCATTAAGAAGAAAAATAAGCTTTTTCATTAGACAGAGTTGGCTGAGAGGCGTTTTTAGCTGCTGAAAAGGAAAATCACTAAAAAACCAATTCTAAGATTACCAGACTTTAACACACTTTTTCAAGTTTGTTATGATGTCAATAGGACAACCATTGGTGCAGTACTCAACCAAGAAGACAAGCCAGTAGCCTATTTCAGGAAGAAGTTAAATGGGAGTAGGTAGGAATACATGTCTTATGACAAAGAATTTTATGCAGTCGTCTAAGCACTGAAGCATTGGAGACATTATTTACTAGCTAATCAATTTGTCATATTCAGACAATTCAGTGTTACAATACATCATGCAGTAGCAGAGGCTAAACCATAAACATGCGAAGTCGGTGGAGTACCTACAGAGTTTTACATTCGTTTTGAAACACATAACCAGTCAATCCAACAAAGTGGAAGATGCATTAAGCAGGAGAAGTTTGATCCTATGAGAAATCGTAGTACATGTATTAGGATTCGAAAATCTTAAGGACTTGTATGAAACAGATGCAGATTTTAAAGAATCTTATGAAGCTTGCCAAAATCCACTGTTAAGGGACAATAGTCCATGGGTGGACTATAATATGCAGGATGGTTTGTTGTTCAAAGGAGGACAGTTTTGCATTCTAGAATGTTCTATGAGAGAGAACTTGATCCAGGAAAAGAACAGTGGAGGTTTGGCTGGACATTTTGGCATAGACAAGACTTTGGAACAGTTGAGGCACTTTTATTATTGGCTGAGAATGTGAAGGGATGTGTAGAGATTCGTAATTAGGTACAAATTGTGTTAGCATGCAAAGGGTCGTAGCCATAATGCAGGGTTGTATACACCCTTACCCATTCTGAACAGACCATGGGACTCAGTCAGCTTGGACTTTGTCTTAGTTCTGTTGAAGACACAACGGGGATTTGACTCCATCATGGTGGTGGTGGATCATTTCACCAAGATGGCACATTTCATTCCATGCAGGAAAACCAGTGATGCCACACATATAGCACACTTGTTCTTCACAAAGATAGTCATACTACATGGCTTGCTAAAATCCATCATATTGGACAAGGATGTAAAGTACACGTGCCATCTTTTGCAAACCTTGTGAAAGAAGTTAGACACAAAATTGAACTTCAGCTCATCTTATCACCTGCAGACAGATGGGAAAACCAAAGTTGTGAACCAGAGTTTGGAAAATTTGTTGAGGAGTCTGGTTGGTGAAAATTCTAGACAGTGGGATCATGTACTTGCACAACCAGAGTTTACTTATAATGACTTGCTCAACAGAAGCACGGACAGAAGCCCTTTCCAAATCATGTATGGAATGCACCCACGTGGAATATATGAGTTGAGGGATTTGGGTCAGTTGGAGCGCAAGAGTGCTGATGGTGAAGATTTCGCAAAGGAAATCAACAATCTACATGAACAAGAAAAATTAAAGTTACAGGACAACAGCCAAAAATACAAACAAAGAGCAGATTTGAAGAGGTGAGAGGTATAGTTCGAAGAAGGATACCTGGTACTAGCACACTTATGCAAGGAGATGTTTCCCAAAGGAAAATACAACAAATTGAAAATGAAAAGGATTGGGCCTTGCAGAATCCTTCGGAAGTTTTCTGCAAACGGTTATGAGTTGCAGTTACCTCCAGGTGTATGAATCTCACCCATTTTTAATGTGGAAAATTTATACCCTTACATTGTTGTTGATGAGGAAGACGATTCGGAGAGATGAACATGGGACACCCAGAATGAGGAAGAATCGCGGATTAGGAAAATACCTCTAGCAAAGCCTTTGGAGATTGAATAGATTTTAGACACAAAGGTGGCCAGGAAGACTTGAAAGAAGGGATATTTACCATATCTGGTTAAATGGAAGGATCGTCCTATTTAGGAGTGTTCCTAGTTGGATGCTACCCAAATTCAAAGCATTGGATACTCTATTTAGGAGCTCATCGATAGGAGCCATGAGCTTAATTTACACTGGGAGCCTGATGTAAGAGCATCCAACTGAAAGTCAATAGCTGGAACTGATTTCTTCTATTGGACAGAAGAAGTTTTCGAATTTTATTTTATTTTGTTTTAAGTTAAATTTGGGCTGACACATCCATTGTAATTTGGAATTAAAAGAATAGTTAGATTAGGATTAGTTAAATTTTGGAAATTAGTTTCGAGAAACTGTTCTGAAACTAAAAGACAGTTTCTCAGCCATGTGCAAATCTTGGAAAGGCATAAAACCCAAACCAGATCCACATTGTGGGGGTCAACTTAAGGAGGGAAAGAATAATATGAAAATTGTGTTAAATACTTTGTGTGTATGTGAAAGCAATGCAAAAATAGATTTCTTTATAAGTAAAAGTGATTTTTCTGTGCATGAGTGATAAAATGGTATTTAGATTTTTGTTGTGTAATTTGTTATAAATAGACAAACTATAGAATCTTTGAGCGAGATAGTATTGAGGGAAATTCATAAAGGATGACATACTGGAAATAGAAACCGTAGAAAAACAAGTCAGGAAAAGATCATATGTCTCAAGCTTAATCATAGGTACATTTATAAACAAATATTGAAAAAATTTTCTGTATAAATTTTCCTCCTTGACACATACATTAATCCGTAATAGAAGAACATTGGTAACCCTATAAATACCAAACCCTATGGTTTGAATATATATATATAGAATAGCCAAAGTGAGAGCGAGGGTTTATACCCTATCCGCAAATTAAAAAAAAAATTACAACTACAGTAAGGACACTAGCAACAGTCTGAGCTATCACGAAAGCCCACAAGCAAGATATCAGAAGGAAAAATACACAACAATCAAATCACAACTAGAACCCTTATGGGTTTTCCCTATAATTCATGGCTACAGATAACAAGTAAAAGACAAAAGGGTCCTACCCTGTTACAAGCCACCATCATCGAGAACGAAGCAATGAAGTGAAGTTTCCCTAGGTTCGAAACCTCCAAACAATAACAAACAACAAAGGGTTTTCAAAAATGGAAGCGATGAACTAAAGTAGAGAATAGAGAATAGAAAATAATGTAAGAAGACAAATAGAATTACCTTGAGAAGACTAACCGTTGAGCCAGAGATGAGGAACCAACACAATACCGAAAAGAATTTCATTCCAGAAAGAGAATCAAGAGAATTTACCTTCTCACCAAGGAGCCCGAAGGTTAGAAGAATGAAAACGAAGATTAATTGTGAAAATTAGGACAAAATATTTACCTGTGCAAAGATTGTTGAACCGCCCATAGAATGGTAAAAACCCTATTGATATGTAGAAACCAGTTTCAAGAAAACAAGTAGACCACCAACAACGAAGAACATAATGCAAAAGAAGCACAAACCAGGTAGCATAGAAAAAAAATTGCAGTATTACCAAACGATTCGATACCTCAACGAGTAAACGAATGTTTCACAAGAGAAGTGGAAAAGGTTATGTACACACAATCAGAACTGGGCCAAACAAGTAGGCAGCCACAGGGTCAAAACCTTTGCCCTGTTTCCCTTTCAATTTTGCGACAAAAGAAAAATGAAACAAGTAAAACCCTAAACCTTAAGTCGGATTCTATTAAGCCGTAAATGCTAACTGTAGTCACGGAACCAAGATCAAGTGCAAAGGTAGGGTAAGTAAAATACATTGAGTTAAGTCCATTAAGGATTTATTAATAACCAAGACCGTAACACAAAATATCTGCTAGAGTTAAGTTTGATATATAATTATTTTTTTCCTCGAGATCCCCACTAACAATGCTACCCTAAATCTTGTACATAATTCCAATCTAAAATCCCTACATCAATACCAATGCTCCCTGAACCATCTTCCAGGTATATTTCTCGAACACAATGTTTACACCTGCATCATATAGCTTTCTTAAAGAATCAAACTTCTTGCCAATGCAGGAATATGCATAACACATAGAAGTGTTCTAATGCTTCCACCTTGCAACTTCAACTTGCATTTTCTGCAACCAACGATTCTAGAATTCTTGTCATCCCCTAAGAAGACATCACCACCATCATATTTCTCATACTCATAAAACCACTCTCTATGGGGAGTGAAGTGAAAGGATGCACTTGATTGAATCAACCATGCCTCATGATCTGTTGAAAATAGCAACAAGAAATGCTAAAAATATAAATTCAAAAAATAGCATTCCTATAGATAGCATTTCGGGATACATTCCAATTTTAATTTGTCCTTGAATTAAAATTCGAATTTGATCTCACTAGTTGTTTGAATAAAAATCAATTAATTCATCTTGAGTTAATTAGTTGGAGAAATTCGAACATGAAGTCTTTGTGAAGACATGCAACAGTTATCCCTTTGATTGAGGAATTTATCCCTTAGTTAAGGAGAGAAGGATGAGTTTTATTTGAGTTGTATTTAGTTAGCTCAGTTAACTAAGTTAAGTCCAATTAAATTAGTTCCAAATAGTTGGAGGAACTAATTGTGAGTTCATTCAGTTAATGCATGCATGCATGCAACTAGTGTTCTCCAGATAACTTAATATTCTCTCATGAAAACTCATGCATGTTAGTTCAGACAAAGACCCAGTTGAGATTAAATGCAGGGACAATGTACTATCAGTTGCTATATTTTCCCTATAAGGAAATATCCTACATGCAGAAGGAATTCATTCCTTCAGGATTGCGCAGTTTTACAGTGTGTTGGAGTAGTGTGTGAGATCAATGTCGCACTAGGTTATAGTTGGAGCACCCAGGGAAAATTGCACAAGGAAATAGGAGGCTTGGAGGACAAAGGGAAAGGCATATGGTTTGTTTGGTCTACCTATGAGAAGTGAGGGATTGTACTGAGAGTTGGATAACTGTGTGTAATCTCTGAGATATTTCCATTATATGATAATATAGATAGCGAGGTTTTTAGTTGAGACTTTCCCCAGAGTATTATTTTGTGTTTCATGTGTGATTGAATCTTCTTCTTTGTTATATGTGTTCTATTTGATCTTGCTCACATTGATTAAGCTTCCACAAGTTTGATTGTAGAAGTAGATTAAGTATTTTGCATTAGTACATTGCATAATCAGATTAATCTATAGTAAGAATTTCTACATTATATTAGAGAAGATGTGATTAGAGCTGTGAGCAGCATATTGAGAAAGGAGAAGCTTGAAGTTCTTGATTGCAGGTACAAAATTGATTTTTTATCACATCTCAAAATTCACCAATGGCATTCAATGGCTTGAGACTCGAGTATGCCCTGGTTGGTAGCTCGAATTACATAGCTTGGAAGAATCGCATGGAAGTGGTAATAGAGGACAATGGTTTGAAGGACTTCATTGATTAAGAAGTCCTCAAGCTAGCAGCAGCTAATGCCCAAGAATTAGTGGAATGGAAGAAATGTGTGGCGAGAGCGAGGAGGATTCTTCTAGAGGGAGTTCGTGACCATATTCTCTCGAGTCTCCATGGGAAGGAGACTCCATATTCAATGTGGAAGACATTGAAGACCTATATCAGAATAGTAGCAACTAGAGGAAGCTAGCACTAAAGGAAAAGCTTTGGAAAATCCAAATGGAAAAGGGTGACAAAATTTCTACATATCTGAACAAGCTCACCACCTGCAGGGATGAGCTTGGTAGTGTAGGAATCATGACAGTTGATGATGATATGGTGAGCCTTGCTCTCCTTGGTCTTCCTAAGAGCTGGAATAGCTCCCAGGACTCAGTGAATGGAAGAGAGAAACTGCTAGATTGGGAATGACTGTGGTCGGATCTAATGTAAGAGGAGATAAGGAGGAGCACCAAAGATGGTTCTTCATATAAACCTGATGATGAAGAAAATCTAGCCTTGGCCAGTAAGGCAAGGAAAGGGAAAGGGAAGGCTTCCCATTCCAAATCAAGTTCTTCTAATGGTGGGAGAATTTTTACAATTCTAAAGTGAGATTCTTTAATTGTCATGAGGTGTGCCATTATGCAAATAATTTCCCATTGAAGAAATCTAAGAAGGGATCAGAAGGTGAGGCACTAGCTTCATAATTCGAATTGGATTTTACCCTCATCGCATGTATGGTTTCATCGATGGTTAGGTGTTTTTGGTATCTGGACAGTGGATCCTCTTTCCACATGACCGAAGACAAAATTCTATTCAGTACCTTGGAGGAGATAGACCTGCAGATGTGCATAGAGATGGGTGATGATGGAAAGTACCGTGTCTCAGGTGAAGGTATGGTTGTGTTTCAGAGGGAGCATGGAGCTCCTCTCACCCTAACTAGAGTAAAGTATGTGCTTGGACTGATGAATAACTTGGTCTTGGTAGCAATGTTGGAAGATAATGGTGATGATGTAGTCTTCAGTAAAGGAAAGGTGTTCTTGAGACACATAGCCATGGGCCAGACCAAGAGGATTTGGATTCAAGTAAAGAATCTCTACAAGCTGGAGGTAGATCACTATGTTGCATTGAGTTCGAAAGCAGAGATGGTGCAAAGACAAGATATTGGTGAGTTATGGCATAGGCGGTTGGGGCACTTGCATCATGGAGCCTCGAAGACCATGCAGCAAATTTCTACCGGACATCCCAAAGGTAAACTTGAGCAGGTAGATACATGCAAAGCTTGTACCTTGGGTAAGTATGCCAAGTCTTCCTTTCACGATCGAGACATTCGAGCAAAAGCAATATTGGAGTGAGTTCATACAAATGTGCGTGGACCATTCTCGACAGCCTCCACCACTAAACAAAGGTACTATATGATTTTTATTGATGATTTCTCTCGTAGATGCTAGATCTATTTCATACAGAAGAAGGATCAAACCTTCTCAAAGTTTTGTGATTTCAAAGATTTGGGTGAGAAATAATCTGGGAAGAAAATCAAAGCCTTGAGGAGCAAGAATGCTGGAGAGTATATCTCTCAAGAGTTTAAGGATTTTTGTGTAGCAGAAGGAATTAAACAGGAGTTAACAACACCTCATAACTCACAGCAGAATGGGGTGGCCAAGAGGAAGAATAGAACAATTGTGGGAGTAGCTCGAGCGATGTTGCATGACCAAGGCCTACCACTTCATTTGTGGGCTGAGGCATGCAATACAACTGTCTATTTGCAAAATAGAAGCCCACATCGCATACTTGGGATGAAGACACCAGAGGAAGCGTTTTTTGGGAAGAGACCAAATGTGAATCACTTCAAGATCTTTGGCTCATCAGTTTATTGCCATGTGACCAAGGATAACCGGAAGAAACTTGAGCCAACAACTAAGTTGGGGATACTTGTGGGGTATACTAACGCACCCCACAACTATCGAGTGTACTTGTCAACCAGTCAGAGGATAGTGGTCCACAAAGATCTTAAGTTCAATGAGTAGAAGGCCTTGAGAGTTTCCCTTGAGAGGGAGCTCCAACTACAGGTTGTGGAGGAACTTTTGGTTCCTAAGTAGGAGGAGCCTCAGACTAATGTAGAGCAGCCATATGCACAGGATCCAGGAGTGGAGACATCCACTCATGCAGAGTCTTCTAGAGAGGGATGGAAGTGCACCAGAGAACCTAACAGATTATTGTCAGATGCAAGAGAGAATGTGGGAGAACCATCTTCTCAGTGTAGAAAGAGGAGGTCCCCTGTTAGGTACACCGAAGACATGGCCCTTGTTGGGGAATGTATTGAAACTAAGCCTTCTTCTTTTGAGGAAGTCGTGAAACAACTGATTTGGATTGATGCGATAGTGGAGGAGTATGAATCCATAGTTCGGAATAGTGTTTGGGATGTACTCCTAAGATCAGAGAACAAGTCAATGGTGAATTATCATTGGATTTACAGGGTAAAACATGTTGTTGATGATAGTGTTGAGAAACATAAGGCAAGGTTTGTTGCCCGTGGTTTCTCACAGGTCGAGGGGATTGACTATGATGAGACTTTTTCTCTTATAGCAAGGTACTCATCTATCATATTGATGTTGGCACTATCATCACAGATGGGTTGGAAGATCCATCATATGGATGTGAAGACTGCATTCCTCAATGGAAAGATTGAGGAAGAGGTGTACATAGAGCAGCTGGAAGGATTTGAGACTTTCAATCATGATTTTCATGTGTGCTGACTCAATAGAGTTTTATACAGGCTGAAGCAAGCACCTTGTGCTTGGTACACTAGGATCGACAACTACATCACTGGGTTGGGCTTCATAAAGTGTGAAGTAGATGCGAACCTGTACCACATCATGGTAGAAGGTAAGCAGTTGATCATTGTTCTTTATGTTGACGATCTCATATTGATAGGTGATGATCAGTTGATCATGTCTTGCAAGGAGGACTTTGCAAGAGAACTTGAGATGAAAGACATGGGTCTCATGCACTACTTTCTAGGCATGTAAGTGTGGCAGAAGGATGGCGAGTTTTTTTTGTCTCAATGTAAGTATGTCAATGAGATACTCAGGAGATTCCACATGCAGAAGTGACAGCCAAGCAGACTCCTCTAGCAGGTAACTGGAGGAAGGAGGATGCTACTTCAGGTGAGGTAGTAGATGCTACTGTTTATCAGTAGCTTCTGGGTTCACTAATGTACTTAGTGAACACATGAACAGATTTTTGTTTTACGGTGAACCACCTGAGTCAAGCTATGGTTTAGCCTACCAAGCTATTTTGGAAGGTAGTAAAGCATGTATTGAAATACCTCAAAGGCACATCTCAGTATGGATTATGGTACAGATGGATAGAGGGAGTGAAGCTTCATGGCTTCAGAGATGCAGATTGGACAGGGAGTCACCAGATCGGAAGAGCACATCAGGTGGAATTTTCAAACTTGGGTCAGCGGCAGTTTCTTGGTACAACAAGAAACAGAGGTCAGTTGCACTTAGCATGGTGGAGGTCGAATACATGGTTGCAAGTCAGGCAGCATGTGAGGCTATCTGGATACGAAAAAGTCTAGCTGGATTGTTTGATCAGAGGATGGATCCAACAGTGATCTATTGTGATAATCAAAGTTGTATCAAACTCATTGAGAATCCAATGTTTCATGACAAGTCCAAGCACATCGATATCTGGTATCATCATCTTAGAGATTGTGTGGCAAGGAGGATCATGTTGTTGCAGTACATTTTGACTGAGGAGCAGGATACTGATATTTTGACTAAGGCATTGTCAAAATACAAATTCGAGTTCCATAGAGACAGGATTGGGGTGACTGATAATCCCTTTCTTGTTGAGAGGGAGTGTTGAAAATAGCAACAAGAAATGCTAAAAATAGCATTCCTATAGATAGCATTTCAGGATACATTCCAATTTTAATTTGTCCTAGAATTAAAATTGAGAATTAAAATTCGAATTTGATCTCACCAGCTATTTGAGTAAAAATTAATTAATTTGTCTTGAGTCAATTAGTTGGAGAAATTCAAACATGAAGTCTTTGTGAAGACATGCAACAGTTATCCCTTTTATTGAGGAATTTATCCCTTAGTTAAGGAGATAAGGATGAGTTGTATTTGAGTTGTAATTAGTTAGCTTAGTTAACTAAGTTAAGTCCAGTTAAATTAGTTCCAAACAGTTGGAGGAACTAATTGTGAGTTCAGTTAGTTAATGCATGCATGCATGCAACTAGTGTTCTCCGGATAACTAAATATTCTCTCATGAATAACTCATGCATGTCAGTTTAGAAAAATGCCAAATTGAGATTAAATGCAGGGACAATGTACTATCAGTTGCTAGATTTTTCCTATAAGGAAATATCCTGCATGCAGAAGGAATTCATTCCTTTAGGATTGCGTAGTTTTATAATGTTTTGGAGTAGTGTGTGAGATCAATGTCACACTAGGTTACAACTGGAGCACCCAGGGAAAACTGTGCAAGGAAATAGGACGCTTGGAGGACAAAGGGAAAGGCATATGGTTTGTCTAGTTTGTCTATGAGTAGTGAGGGATTGTACTGAGAGCTAGATAGTTGTGTGAAAGCTAAAGCTGTGTGTAATTTCTGAGATATTTCCATTGTATGATAATATAGATAACGGGGTTTTTAGCTGAGACTTTCCCCAGATTATTCTTTTGTGTTTCATGTGTGATTGAATATTTTTCTCTGTTATATGTGTTTTGTTTGATCTTTCTCAAATCGATTAAGCTTCTGCAAGTTTGATTGTAGAAGTAGATTAAGTATTTTTCTTTAGTACATTGCATAATCAGATTAATCTACAGTGAGAATTTCTACATGATCTACATGTGTACTTGAAGAAGAATCCAAGTACACATACCCACCTTGATCTGAGGTGGTTTTCACCTCTATAGAGGGAGCATCATCAGGTCCCTTTCATTTCTCAAGAGATTTAGATTTACAGTCCATTTTGACGTGTCTTTCCTTTCCACATTTCCTACAGACCTTTAGAGGTTTTCCTAGAGATTTAGATCTCCCTCTAGATTTTGATCTCCCACTCAAGGACTTATTTTTGTTTCTGCTCTGGGACCGTCCTCATAGAAAAAAGGCTTCACCATTCTGGTCCTCCATATTTTTCCATCTTATCTCCTTCAACAATAAGGATGAGACTATTTCATCAACCCGCAAGGCAGTCGCATGGCTACATATTGCAACAACCAGACTATCCCACGCCAAATCTAGTAGAGAACACAACAAACCAATGCACTTATCTTCATCTAAAATTTTAATATCAATAGATAATAACTGGCTTATCACATTATTAAAGGAATTCATATGCTCTATAATCAAGTCTCCACCTTTCATCCTCAGGTTATACAACGTTTTCCATAGGAACAATTTAGTCATCAGAGAGCTAGATTGTTACAAAGTCCCTAACTTCTCCCACAAAACCTTCATCGAAGCTTCCCCTGATACATTCAACAATACTGAATCTGAGATGCACAATCGTATTGTGCCATTTTCCTTTTGATACAACTTCACCCAGTGTTCAACTGACGTTGTTGTTGGTTTAGTATCTAGATCAACCATGATCCACTGATCTTTATGCACTAGTACATCCTCCATATTGAGTTTCCACAACTCAAAACTCTAACTAGTAAATTTATCAATCTTTATCTTTCCACTGCTACCATACGCCTCCACCACAAGAATCGATCTCGCGGATCTCCTACTAAACAGGGTCTACCACAGGCCTAAGAAAAAACCCTCAGCAGCAAAGACGTCCCCTTGAAGCTGAAACAACTCTGATACCAAATGTAGTTTTAACCTCTTACAGAAACTACCTGCATTCGAATTCTAAAAAACAAAAAATAAACAATGGAGGGAGCATAAAACATAAAATAGATATACATAAAGATTTTCCCCTAGATCCCAAAAAGGGAACTACTAGATTTTTTTTTCATTATATTCCTTTAAATGTTACAATATATATATATATATTATATTTCTGAAGCATCCTGATGCAGGAGCATCCAAACTTAGCTAGCAATGTGATTGTCTGTTCACATGTTGTGCCTAACATGAGATGAATTTTCATTGACTTGAGTGGTCAAAGTGAGTTTTAGTAGAGAGGGTTGGATCTCTCAAAATTATCTTTTCTTTAATTATTGTAATAATTAGATCATTGTATTATTTTTATACTAAGAGATGAGTTATTAGTATAGGGGTGTATCAGAGCTTGAGAATAGGGATTTAATTGTTAGACTGATAAAAATAGAGATTGAGTTGTCAATGTAGTTAGGATAGGATTTTATTCATAAAAGGAAAAAGAATGTAATGAAAAAAAGAGTAGATGATCGAGAACAGAGTGAGTAAGCGGGAGTTTGAGTGATAGATAGGGTTTGAGATTGAAGCAGAGGTCAAACAAACTACCATAACCGAGCCGAGAGGGCCAAGACTCTGTAATTTCCAATTTATTGAATAATTGATTGAAGTGTGGTCTAGACACATTCTTCTGGTGTAGAAATTCATTGTAGTTGTGTATCAGTGTTCTGGACCCTAATTGGGTATTATTCTTTGTTCAAATACTGTATTCATAAATAACAGTCGATTAAGTGTTAAGGCTTAATATCAAGCTTAAGCATTAAACTTTCTTTATGCACCTTTATAAAAGTTATGTATTAAGCACGTGGGTAGTATTCAAAAGGGGGGAAATGGTTTCTTACACCCTAAAGGTGTGAAGTGGTATTTCTAATTTCTATGAAATTACCCTTAGTGAGCGACACATAGAACACCAAAATAACTTTTCTCGTGTGCTTCCGAAGTGATAAAGATTGTGTAATAATATGCATGAGATTGCGTGACAACCGTTCGATTGAATGGGTCACATCGACAATGGAGATCATCCGGGCTAGTTCATGAGCAAATGATGTGATACCTGTTGGATCTGGGGAGGAGAGATCAACGGTGTGGATTGAAGCGCTCATTCCGAGGAAAAGTTAAAGTGGGACCAATGGTGATTAGTTAGAAAAGAAAGACCCTCAGGGGGGAAATCCACGTACAGAACCGTGTTTAAGCATAGTTGATTAGTTACAAAGTTAACCAGTAGTTGAATTATATACTACCACTCCATTTTGTCAAACGCGTATGTGATTTTGGTATCAAAGCATAAAAATTAAGTTTTGCTACAACAAACATGCCACCGAGAAGAGGAGTTGGCATAGGTCAGGGGAGACCTGAAGCAAATGCAGTTCTACTAGATGAGGTCCAGAGTCTGCGTACAAGGATGGACACAATGGAGACTACTCAAAGGAGAGAACCTTACGAAGGAGTTTCCAGTGTTGCAGAAGAATCTTCTGAGGAAGAAGAAGAGGATGAAAATGAAACTACCAAAGTTATCAAGATGTGGGCTAAAGTAAGTGGAAGACCAAAGGTGGAAATACCTTTGTATGAAGGGAGTCTCAATGCAGAAGAGTTGATGGATTGGATCAGTTCATTGGACAAGTATTTCGACTATGAGGAGGTTGACGATAAAATGAAGGTGAAATTTGTAGTTACCAGATTGAAGGGTCACGCAACTATCTGGAGGGATGAACTACAAACATCCAGAGCAAGAAAAGGAAAGTCTAAGATCAAACAATGAGATAAAATAGTGAGTAAATTGAAAGCTAAATTTATGCCAAAATATTATCAATTAAATCTTTTCATACAGTTACAGAATTTGAGGCAAAAATGAATGACTATCAAAGAATATACATAAGAGATTTATAAGCTGAGTATTAGAGTAGGAGATGCAGACGATGACGTAGAAAAGGTATCCAGATACATCAATGGCTTCAAGTATGATAAACAGGATGAAATCATCTTGTGAATCTAAAGACAATTGAAGATGCCTATCAAGCAGATTTGAAGGAAGAGGAGAAGATTTTGAGAAAACAAAATCAGAGGAATAGAGGGAAAAGTTCAGCAAGAGGTAGAGGAACTACTAGACCAAGATTTCAACACCATTAGTGTGAAGCAGCAAGTTCAAGTAGTAGACCAGCACAGAGAGGAGACTTTAGTAGAGGAATATTTGCACTCAAAGGAAGAGGCCAAGGAAGAGATATTCAATGTTATACATGTGGAGAATGGGGACATGGATAATGGGATTTTCCTCATAATAAAGAAACAAATTAGAGAAATTTTAATGTGGCTGAAGCAAAGGAAGAAAAACCTCAAATTGCAAACAAGGAAGAATCACCCGAAGAAGGAGAATTTTTTTGTTGAAAACGGTATTGCTTAAGGAAAAGAAATAGATAGGAGAACTAGCTCAAAGAAAGAGTTTATTTAGAACTACATGCAAATCCAAAGGAAAACGTTGTAAAGTGATAATTAACAGTGGAAGAACTAATAACCTTGTTTCTACAGAAATGGTAGACAAGTTGGGATTAGTAAAAATAGTACACCCTACTCCTTCCAAAGTGTCATGATTGCAAAAAGGACATCAAATTATTGTGACAGAACAATGCAAGGTAGAGATATAGATTGGTACTTATAAGGATGTGATATTGTGTGATGTAATGCCAATGGATGTATGCCATGTGTTGCTGGGAAGACCTGGCAGTTCGATTGGAAAGCTATTCATAATGGGAGAAGAAATACATACACTCTAGAGAAGGATGGAAATAAACACACACTGCTGCAACTAAAGCATGAAGCTGATAAAGACGCACCTGGAAGTAGTGTTATGCTGATGAGTGGAAACGAGCTATTGCAAGAAGTTGGAAAAGGTGAAGAAATGGATTTTTCTATTATAGGGAGACTAAGGTAATTTTAACTTCTACAAACTTAGATGATTTACCTGAAGAAATCAAAACTTTGTTGAATGATTTTGCTGATATTATTGTGGATGAGTTTTCAAATGCGTTGCCATCAATTAGGAGTATCAGTCATCAAATTGACTTGATACCTAGAGAAAGTTTTCCAAACAAAGAAACATATTGATTAAATCCTCAAGAGAATGCAAAAGTTGGAAGACAAGTGAAAGAATTGATGGATAAGAGATTAATCAGAGAGAGTCTTAGTCCATGTGTTGTACCAATAGTACTCAGTCCAAAGAAAGGAGGTGAATGGTGAATGTGTACTAATTACAAAGCCATAAACAATATTACTATCAAGTATAGATTTCTTTTACCATGAATGGATGATTTGAAGGATTGTTTGAGTGGTTCAAAGTATTTTACTAAAATAGATCTTAAGAGTGGATATCATCAAATCAGGATTAGAGAAGGAGATGAATGGAAGATTGCATTTAAACAAACAGTGGGTTGTATGGGTGGTTAATGATGTTTTTTTGACTCACTAATGCACCCAACACATTCATGATATTGATGAATGAAGTATTGAAGAAATATGCAAGCAAGTTTTTCATTGTTTATCTTGATGATATTCTAGTTTTTAGTAGAAGAAAAGAGGAGCATTTGTAGCATCTTAAGTTGGTTTTAAGAACTCTACAGAAACAGAAACTACTAATAAATCTGAAGAAATGTAGTTTCATGAAAGAATAATTAATCTATCTGGGATTTGTAATTTCTAAAGAAGGTCTGAAAATGGATCCAAAGAATGTCTAAGAAATTTGTAACTGGCTTATTCCACGAAACATATTTGAGGTAAGAAGATTTCATGGTCTTGCAAATTTCTATAGAAAAATTATCAGAAATTTTAGTTAGATTTGTGCACCAATTATCGAAACAATGAAAGGACTAATCAGTCATCCAAGTGGATAGAAGTAGCAGACATAAATTTTAAGTTTATGAAGAAGAAAATCACAGAGAAACCAGTTTTAGCTTTACTTGATTTTGGAAAAGTATTTCAAGTTGAAACTAGTGCTGGTGGAGTTGCAATTGGAGCTGTTTTGAGTCAAGAACAGAAACCAATAGCATACTTTAGTGAGAAACTAAATGAAGCCAGGAAGAAATATTCTTCTTATGATAAAGAATTTTATGCGATTATGCAAACTTTAAAAAAAATGGAGACATTATTTTCTACGAAAAGAGTTTGTATTGTTTACTGACAATCACACATTACAGTTCATAAACAACTAGCCAAAATTGAACCAGAAACATGCCATGCACGTAAACTTTTTACATAGATTTACTTTTATGATAAAAAAAACAAGTGGTAAGTTGAACAAAGTTTTTGATGCTCTAAGCAGGCTAAATTTCATTGTACAAGAATTAAGATTTGGTGTTTTAGGATTTGAAGAAATGGTTGCTATGCATAAAGATGATGCAGATTTCAAAGATATTTATACAGTTGTACAAAATCCAATAGTTCATAATAGAAGCCAATGGTTGGATTATCTTATCCAAGTAGGTTTACTATTTAATGGTAACAAACTGTGCATTCCCAAATGTTCCTTGAGGGAAAACATAATCAAGGAGAAACACAGTGAAGGATTATATGGGCACTTTGGACAAGACAAAACCTTTTCTCAAGTAAATGATTTTTACTACTGGCCAAAGATGCAAATTGATGTAAAGAGATTTGTTGAGAAGTGCAGCATCTGTCATCATGCTAAAGGGAGAAGCCAAAATACAGGATTGTACCAACCATTTCCAATACTAGACTGACCATGGGATGCAGTTAGTATGGATTTTGTTGTGGGGTTACTTAGAACTCAAAGAGGGAATGATTCCATTTATGTTGTGGTATATATATTTTCTAAAATGGCACATTTTATTGCATGTAAAAAGACTAGTGATGGAACACATATTGCTAATAATTTTTTTTTCAAAAGTTGTAAAGTTACATGGATTCCCTATAAGTAGTGTGTCTGATAGGGATACAAAGTTTGTTGGGTATTTCTGGAGAACTCTTCAGAAGAAACTAGGTGCTAACCTTAGTTTCAGTTCAACATACCATCCTCAAATAGATGGACAAACCGAAGTGGTAAATAGAAGCTTGGGAAACGTATTGAGAAGTTTAGTTGATCAAAATCCTAAGTAGTGGGATTTAGCACTTGCTCAAGATGAGTTTTTTCTAATGACACTCCTAACCAAAGTACTGGAATGAGTCCATTTTAGACTGTTTTTTGGATGAATCCAAGAGGTGTGTATGAGCTTACAAATTTGGGTAAACAAGAGACAAAGAGTGAAAAAGTTGAATAGTTTGTAGAGCAGATGTAGAGATTATAGGAATATTTCAAAGACAGAGTGCAGGAACGTAGTGGAAAATACAAAAAGAGAGCTGATATGAAGCAAAGAGAAAAAGAATTCCAAGTGGGAGATCTAGTGATGGTATACTTGAGGAAAGAAAGATTTCCTGTTAGGACTTACAATAAATTAAATATGAAAAACATAGGGTCATGTAGAATTGTGAGAAAGTTTTCAACCAATTATTATGAAATTGAGCTACCAAAAGGAATTGGAATATCACCTATCTTCAATATTGGATATTTGTATCCATACAAAGAGACATAGACAGAGCTGCAGAAGGAACCTACAGAAGATGAGGTTCAAACTTTAAACTAGGAAGAACAAATTCCAAACATAGTCAAGAAAGAGGTGGAAGTTGTTTTGGAGAAAAGAGTATCCAAAAGGGCCAAAGGACATGTTTATTTTTAGTATCTAGTCAAATGGAAGGAACAGCTAGTGGAGGATGCTAGTTGGATAACAATAGCATAATTACAGAAGTATGGAGTAAATCCTAAAAGTCTGATGAAGAATTATTTTCTTCTCCGGGAGTCTGATGGAGGAGCATCCACACTTCGCCAACAATGTGATTGTCTATTCACATGTTATGGCTAACATGAGATGAATTTCATTGACCTGAGTGGTCAAAGTCAGTTTTAATAGATATGGTTGGATCTCTTGGAATTATCTGTGCTTTAATTATTGTAATAATTAGATCAATTTATTATTTTTAGACTAAGAGATAAGTTTTTAGTATAGGTGTGTATCAGATCTTGAGAATAGGGATTTAATTGTTAGACTGATAAAAATAGAGATTGAGTTGTCAATGTATTTAGGATAGGATTTGATTCATAAAAGGAAAAATAATGTAATGACAAAAAGATTAGATGATTGAGAACAGAGTTAGTAAGTGAGAGTTTGAGTGATAGATAGGGTTTGAGATTGAAACATTGGTCAGACAAAATGTTGTAATCAAGTCGATAGGGCCAAGACTCTGCAATTTCCATTTTCTTGAATAATTGATTGAAGTGTGGTGTAGACACATTGTTTTGGTGCGGAAACTCATTGTAGCTTTGTATCGTAATTCTGGACCCTAATCAATTATTTTTCTCTGTTTAAATACTTTATTCATAAATCACAGTTGATTAAGTGTTAAGGTTTAATATCAAGCTTAAGCGTTAAACTTTCCTTAAGTGCCTTTATTAAAGTTATGTATTAAGCATGTGGTTAGTATTCAAAAGGGGGGAAATGGTTTCTCACTCGCCCTAAAGGTGTGAAGAAGTATTCATAATTTATGTGTGATTACCCTTAGCGAGTGACACATAGCATGCCAAAACAACTTTTCTCGCGTGCTTCTGAAGTGATAACGATCATGATAGAATCTCTGCAAGATTGCACAACAACCATTCGATTGGACAATACACATCGACGGTTGAGATCATTCGAACTAGTTTGTGAGTGGAAGACGTGATATTCGTTGGATCTAGAGAGGAGATATCAATGACGCAGATTGAAGCACTCGGTCTCAGGAAAAGTTAAAGTGGGACCGATAGTTATTAGTCAGAAAAGTGGGAACCTTAGGGGTAAAATACATGTACAAAACTGTGTTTAAGTGCAGCTGATTGATTACAAAGTTAACCAGTAGTCGAATTATATACTACCACTCCATTTCGTCAGCCTCCTACATCATTTTGGTATCAAAGTATAGAAATTAAGTTTTGCTACAACAAACATGCCACCGAGAAGAGGAGATGCCATAGGTCGGCGGAGACCTGAAGCAAATGAAGTTATGCTAGATGAGATCCGGAGTCTACATACAAGGATGGAAATAATGGTGACTACTCAAAGGAGATCACTTGATGGAGGAGTTTCCAGTGCTGCAGAAGAATCTTCTGTGGAAGAAGAAGAGGATGAAAACAAAACTACCAAAGTGATCATGATGTTGGCTAAGGTAAGTGGAAGACCAAAGGTGGAAATATCTTTGTATAAATGAATTCTCAATGCAGAAGATTTGATGGATTGGATTAGTTCATTGGACAAGTATTTCGGCTATGTGGAGGTTGATGATAAAAAGAAGGTGAAATTTTTAGTTACCACATTGAAGGGTCTTGTTGCTATCTGGTGGGATGAACTGCAAACATCCAGAGCAAGAAAAGGAAAGTCTAAGATCAAACAATTGCATAAAATGGTGAGTAAATTGAAACCTAAATTTATGCCAAAAGATTATCAGTTAAATATTTTCAGACAGTTACAAAATTTGAGGCAAAAAGGACTGACTCTCAAAGAATATACATAATAGTTTTATAAGCTGAGTATTACAGTAGGACATGTGGAGGATGACGTAGAAAACGTAGCCAGATACATCAATGGATTGAGGTATGGAAAATAGGATGAAATCAACATGTTGAGTCTGAAGAAAATTAAAGATGCCTATCAAGCAGCTTTGAAGGCATAGGAGAAGATGTTCAGAAAACAAAATCAGAGGAACAGAGGGAAAATTTCAACAAGAGGTAGAGGAAGTACTAGACCAAGATTTCACCACCATCAGAGTGAAGCAGGAAGTTCAAGTAGTAGACCACCACAGAGAGGAGACTTTAGTAAAGGAATATTTGCACCCAAAGGAAGAGGCCAAGGAATAAATATTTGATGTTATACATGTGGAGAATGGGGACATCGATCATGGGATTGTCCTCATAATAAAGCAAAAAAACAAAGATATGTGAATGTGGCTGAAGCAAAGGAAATAAAACCTCAAATTGTAAACAAGGAAGAATCACCTGAAGAAGGAGAATCTTTGTTATTGAAGGGTATTTCTTAAGGCAAAGAAATAGATAGGAGAACTAGCTCAGAGAAAGAGTTTTTTCAGAACTACATGCAAATCCAAAGGAAAATGTTGTAAAGTGATAATTGACAGTGGAAGCAACTATAACCTTGTTTCTACAGAAATGGTGGACAAGTTGGGATTAGTAAAAACAGTACACACTACTCCTTACAAATTGTCATGGCTGAAAAAAGGACATCATATTATTGTGAAGGAACAATGCAAGGTAGAGATACAGATTAGTACTCATAAGGATGTGATATTCTGTTATGTAATGCCAATGGATGTATGCCATGTGTTGTTGGGAAGACCTTGATAGTTTGATCGGAAAGATATTCATGATGGGAGAAGAAATACTTACACTCTTGAGAAGGATGGAAATAAGCACACATTACTACCATTGAAGGACGAAGCTAACAAAGAAGCACTTGGAAACAGTGTTATGTTGATTGAGTGGAAAGGAGCTATTGCAAGAAGTTGGGAAGGGTGAAGAAATGCATTTTGTTGTCCTAGGGATACCTAAGGTAATTTTAACTTCTACAAACTTAGATGATTTACCTGAAGAAATCAAAACATTGTTGAATGATTTTGCTGATATTATTGTGGATGAGTTGCGAAATGCATTACCACCAATTAGGAGTATCAGTCATCACATTGACCTGATACCTGGAGAAAGTTTTCCAAATAAAGCAGAATATTGATTAACTCCTCAAGAGAATGCAGAAGTTGGAAGACAAGTGCAAGAACTGATGGATAAGAGTTTAATTAGAGAGAGTCTTATTCCATGTGTTGTACCAATAGTACTTAGTCTAAATAAAGGAGGTGAATGGTGTATGTGTACTGATTCCAGAGCCATAAAAAAGATTACTATCAGGTGTAGATTTCCTTTACCACGAATGGATGATTTGATGGATTGTTTGAGTGGGTCAAAGTATTTTACTAAAATAGATCTGAAGAGTGGATATCATCAAATAAGGATTATAGAAGGAGATGAATGGAATGCTACATTTAAAACAAACACTGGGTTGTATGAGTGGTTAGTGATGCCTTTTGGACTCACTAATGCACCCATCACATTCATGAGATTGATGAATGAAGTCTTGAAGGAATATGTGGGCAAGTTTTTCATTGTTTATCTTGATGATATTCTAGTTTTCAGTAGAAGCAAAGAGGAGAATTTGGAGCATCTTAAGTTGGTTTTAAGAACTCTACAGAAAGAGAAAATCCTGATAAATCTAAAGAAATATAGTTTCATGAAAGAAGAATTAATTTATTTGGGATTTGTAGTTTCTAAAGAAGGTCTAAAAATGGGTCTAGAGAAACTCCAAGCAATTTGGAACTAGCCTATTCCAAGAAACATATTTGAGGTAAGAAGCTTTCATGGACTTGTAAGTTTTATAGAAAATTTATCATAAATTTTAGGCAGATTTGTGCAAAAATTATTGAAACAATCAAAGAGACTAATCATTCATTCAAGTGGACAGAAACAACAAACATAAATTTTAAGTTGTTCAAGAAGAAAATCACAGAGAAACCAGTTTTAGCTTTACCTCATTTTGGAAAAGTATTTCAAGTTGAAATTGAGATTAGTGGAGTTGCAATTAGAGTAGTTTTGAGTGACGAATAGAGACCAATAGCATACTTTAGTGAGAAACTAAATGAAGCCAAGAATCAATATTCTTCTTATGATAAATAATTTTATGTTATTGTGCAAGCTTTAAAAAAATGGAGACATTATTTGCTACCAAAAGAGTTTATATTATTGACTAACAGTCACACATTCCAGTTCATAAACAACTAGCCAAAATTGAACCAAAAACATGCCAAGTGGGTAAAATTTTTACAGAGCTTTACTTTTGTGATAAAACCTACAAGTCATAAGTTGAACAAATTTGTTAATGCCCTAAGTAGAGTAAATTCCATTGTACAAGAATTGAGATTTGGTGTTGTAGGATTTGAAGAAATGGTTGATATGTATAAAGATGATGCAAATTTCAAAAATATTTATGCAGTTATACAAAATCCAATAGTTCATAATAGAAGCTAGTGGTTGGATTATCTTATCCAAGGAGGTTTACTGTTTAAAGGTAACAAATTGTGCATTCCCAAATGTTCCTTGCAGGAAAACATAATCAAGGAGCAACACAGTGGAGGATTATATGGGCACTTTGGACAGGACAAAACCTTTTCTCAAGTAAATTTTTTTTACTACTGGCCAAATATGCAAATTGATGTAAAGAGATTTGTTGAGAAGTGCAAGATCTGTTAGCATGGTAAAAGGAGAATCCAAAATATAGGATTGTACCAACCATTACCAATACCAGACCAACCATGGGATGCAGTTAGTATGGATTTTGTTTTTGGGTTACTTAGAACTCAAAGAGGGAATGATTCCATTTATGTTGTGGTATATTGATTTTCTAAAATGGCACATTTCATTGCATGTAAAAAGACTAGTGATGCAACACATATTGCTAATATTTTTTTTTCAGAAGTTGTAAGGTTACATGGATTGCCTATAAGTATTGTGTCTGATAGGGATACAAAGTTTGTTGGGAATTTCCGAAGAATTCTTTGGAAGAAATTAGGTGCTAACCTTAGTTTCAGTTCAGCATACCATCTTCAAATAGATTGTTATAGACATATTTGGGAACTGCAACCCCAATCATATATGTCGATAAACCAAGGGTTCTTTAACCCCTAAAAGTTTTGTTTCATACCCTAAAAGATCATGGTCAACTGATTACATCATTTTCCATAAGTTCCACCTGAAAAACCACTGAGAACCGGCCAAACCTAGACTATATTGACTGCTCCTTGGTTAAGTTACGATGCATACTAACTCCTACACTAGCCAGGTGCGATGCATACTAAAGATGCCTTATGTGGGGTGCAATGAGCGAGAATGGACAAATGTCTGAGCCAGTTTGCTAAGTGGATGCTCATGGAATCTTCTAGAAACTTCCTCTATGACACTTGCATCTCTGAATTCGCCCAGGAATGAGTAAGATATCCAAGAAATCTCCAAGTGGAACTAAGAACTACAAGTGGAATGACACTAATCAAAAACCAAGAGATGACTCACACCTCTGCGAACATCTATAAATGGATCCCTCATCTGAGAGATCTAGAGGCTGGAATTTTGTAATTTGTAAAGAAGTGTTGTTAGTTTGTCTTTGAGAAGAAGCATAATATTGTTGGGTGATCTTGCTTTTCATGAGGTGAAGAGGGCTTTGATGCTGGGAGGATGACGTTGGATCAGACAGCTAGGTTGTAATCCTCTCTTCTACTATTAATAAATTTCTTTGAGTTTTCCTCCATATAATCATGTATTTGTGAATGCAATTGTATGGTCAATGTATTTTTGATTATGCATTGTTTATGATATTATAGATCGATATGCTTTGATGGTGTTTTGTTACTTTGTCTCTACAAGTATCTCTAAAGTGGGACAAGTAGGAGAGGAGCTGCAAGTTCCATCAAGGAAGAGAGAAATCAAGCAAGGAGTCAAGCGGAAGATCCAGGTTGGCCCTCTTTTCTTATCTCTTATCTATCATATATAAAGGAAATCACAAAGTGCTTTGATTGTTTGTTTCTAAGATAGCTACCCATCTTAGTGGGACTAGCAAATCTAAAATACACTAGTTTTCCTGGAAACAAAATGGAAACTCTATTGGGGAGTGAATATTTTGTTTGTTTGTTATTTTTGTTTAATTTATAAACTATAGATAGAGCTTGAAGTTAGCCAGATAGCCTTCAAACTGCTCTTGCTATGCAATTGCAAAGTAGATGAATGTTGTTTCAGTCAATCTCCAGGTTAGTTTATGAACTAAACTTCTGACTTACAAGCATTCTAAATGCCCTTGTGGTAGCTCAATAACCTCCTAATATCATACCCCTGTACTTTGTTTTTATTGTCCATCATAGTCAGCTTAAATCACTGAACTTAGCTGCAAATTTTGAGCAAAAACCCAACTCAGTTTCGCTCCCTGGCCCATCGCACTGTCTATAACTGGAATCCTGTATGCATCGCACCTCCCATGTGTAGCAAGTGAGATGCATCCCTATTTCTCTAAAGGACAGGTGTGATGACTGAGTAATCCTATTTCTCTCTTTGAAATTTTGGTTTTTTCTCCTTGTTTTCAGCTCTATTTAGTAGTTTTGCTGCTCATGATCAGTATCTCCTTGCTAAAGCCTCCTTGCTTTACATAATTCAGCCTCCATTGATTAGGATTAGTAAAAAAAATTATGTATCTGTCCATCATTTACGATCCTTAGTCAAAAAGTAGCTTAAATCGAACTATCGTTTTGATGCAAAAAGTGTTGTAACTGTCATTTTGAGTCAAAAAGTAGAGTGTTGTAAATTCTTCCTCTTCTAGATAGTCGATTGTACTTTGTCATTGTATTTGATTTGAATTGTTAAATTTGAAGTGTCGAAAGCAGTTTTCTATTTGAAATCAAAAAGTGTCGTTTTAGTCTTCCTTTCATTTTGAGAAGAAATTGTCAAAATGTCGCTTTAAAGAAAATAGTTCAAATCTGTACTTAGTTTTCCTTTTTTGCATTCCTCACATTAAAGGAAACGAAAAACAAATACATGCATTTGCATTTGCATTTAGACTGTGTGTGAAAATGATTTGGGAAATGTAAATTTTGTGTGTGCTCTTTCTCTCTATTGAAAGAATCGTTATCTTATTTCCTTAGTAGCTAGGATTTTCATTTCTAAAAAATAAACAACTATTTATCGTTTTAGATTGTATATTTTGGAATTTTACATCTACATCATGCGATGAACCTTGAAATGAAAAATTCTAAGCAAGATCAACTCCAAAATAAATCTCAATGAAAATAACAACGCTTTGGAACCTAACACAACACATCTAGAGTTCTAGGCTAGAGAGGTATTCTGGCGTCGTAAAACTTGGTAACTATCGTTTTCATCAAAGGTTGGGTGATTCCTCCTCTTTGATACGACAAGTGCTAGTACAAACTTGTGCTCCCCGTACCGTCGAGTATATATTGGGAGACCACAATAGGATGATATCCTTTATCCATAGGAAGTCGTGTATGTTTCCCTATCGATCGCAATGCACTAAACACAACATTCGGGAAGATTGACTACCGTACATAAGTCCTTGGTAATTTCTCTTTAATTTACCACCAAGGTGTATATTGCATTTTTGCGATTGGTTTGGTAATCCCTCTGTCTAGATTTCTAAAGTAGTCACCTCATTCCTTTTCAACTCCTTAAAAGAAAAGGTCCATCTGAGCACTTGTCACTTTAGGCTCATTAAAAATCGAAGGGGACTAGAGTCATCTTTAGCTTTTTCTCGACTCTTAAAAATTGAAAAAGAAAAGTTGTGTCAAAGCATCATTAAAATTTATCTAATTCAGAACAACATCCTTGTTCCTTCATTGATCTTAGGTTGAGGTAATGGAGTCCACCAATCAAGGAATCCCTCTTGGTGGAATCCTAGTCCTTTCTCTTCTTCAGGAGATATCAGTGCTCTGTATATGGCTACATTGTCCCTTCCAGGAATCACAATTGACCTACCAGTATGGATATTCTCAACCTCTGTCATTCAAAATACCATGATTCCTCAACAATTGAATCAGCAACCAGATGATACTGAATTTGTCCCTTCACCTTCTACTTCGTTTGTTTCTCCCTCCCCTTCTTCCTCTTCACTTGGTGAAACTAGTGATACTAAAAATCAAGTGCCTGAGAAGAAGAAGAAAGGGAAATAGAAGAAGAAGAAGAAGTCAGTTAAGAAAGGGAAAAACCATGCAGCATTTGGTGAAAATCTGCACACCAAACTTTCCGAGCACAAATCTCCATGCATAATTTGTAAGGGAGACCACCTTCATCAAGAATGTCTGTGCATTCCGCAGATCTTGAGAGAATGGTCTCCCCATTCACACCATCCAGTGTCAGCAACCGCTAGCGATCATGTTGACAGCACACCATCAACTAGTGAAAATGAAGTCAATGGAAAGAAAGGAAAGGTCGGATTTCCATGTAGGTTATGTGAAGGCAATCATGCTCTTCACTATTGTCCTTTTTTGGACGAAGCCAAAATTGTCTTGGATAACCGTCCTGCTTCACTGCAGCGACTTCCCCCTGGATACAAGAAACTCTCACCAAGTCCTTCGCTAGTTGAAAACTCGACTGACGTAACTCAATCGTCAGTCGAAACACCTATCGTTGAAACTAAACCTTCTGAATCCATACCGGACCAAAGTCAACAAGTCGAGATGGTAGTCGACCCAGTCTTGCCTTCAGAAGGTCCACTTTTAGATGATACTATTTCCAAAGAGAATGAAAATGATGTCATTCAAATTGTTTTTTTAATACAGATTCTGATGACGTGGGGGCAATCCACCCATTCCTTTACACTTGGAGGAAATTCCCCCAGTTCAAGGGGTTCATCCAGCCGTTTATTTGGTACCCCCTCTAAGTAGTCTAGTCATTTCCTTCGATTGGAATCAACTAGCAAGACCCCGCCTTCCATCTAATGTACCATTCTGGATCATAGTACAAGTTTACAAAATGATCGTGTCTGGCACTATCATAGATGAAGGGGCTTCAGTGAGTATCCTTTCCTCAACTACTTGGAAAGCGCTTGGTTTTCCATCGCTTCTGCCTCAAACACAAAATTTGTCAGGCTTTAACAAAGGAACTAGTCAACCGTTAGGGATCCTTTCGAAGTTGTCGATAACTTTGAAAAGGAAAACTATTCAGTTGAACGTGATGGTATTCCAAGGGCCATTAGATTACAATCTATGCCTTGGGTGTGACTATGTTTATAACATGGAAGCTATTGTTTCCACACTCTTTCGAGTGATGTGTTTCCTACATGAAGGAAAATGGTACAGCTTATCGACCAGCTTTCATTTCCCAGTTCAAACACAGCTACAAGTCAAACATCATCCCTAAATGGTCTCTTTGCATCGAGAATGTCTCTTCAACCTTCATTCCATCCACATGATTGTTGCAAGTAGTCCGGTGAATTTAACAAAGCTTAAGGGGCATGCACCTTGGTCTGCTTCGGTAGGTGAACGAAGTTGAAAAGATAGATTTCTCGATAGGTTATGTGATTGGAAGTGTTATCTCACACCATTCACCCTTGTTTATTTGATGGAGAAAGGCAAGGAAGTGTTTTGTCTACTCCACAAACAAAACAATCCTGCCTAACTGCAAGGACTTCCATAAGGTGACCTGGAGACTCTCCTTTTCTCCATGCCTGGGGGCATGCAAACCTCTTTATGCAAGCGAAAATTGACCAATTTCATTCTTTAGCTTTTTAACAATTTTAGCTTTTTAGTTCAACTTCTTAGGTTAGGTGATTGGTCTGATCCACCATTCACCTTTGTCTACAGTGCACGGATGAAACAAAGGAATTTTTTTGTCTAGACGAAAGACAAAACTATCCTACCTAACCTCAATAGGTCCTTAGCTTTTAGTGTAGTTAGCTTTGTAGTTTGGTCATTTGTAGCCTATATAAAAAGGCAATCAGCAAAATTCCGCATGGTGCAAGCTCACTAAAAAATGAACCTACCAATAGGAGACATCTTTAACTACTGGTATGAGCAATGTTTCTGCAAGGTTCAAGCTCATTAAAAAATAAACCCGCCACTGAGCATATGTTAACGCAAGGTTCAATCTCACTAAAAAATAAACATGCCTTCAGTAAACAACCTCTGTGATTGCCATTCTATCAGCCTTTTAAACCTTGGTTGTGTTCCTACCATCACCTCCATTCTTTTGGCCGATCATACGGTTCCACTTGATTGTTTACCCTTTTGAGGAACAACTGTGACGAGTGATTCTGTTAGCCACCCTCTTCACACTGCCATGTTTTGAGAAGTTCCAAACTTACCTGGAACCAATTGCTACCCGAAAACATCACTCGTTCCTAAAAGAAAACAAGTCTCTTTTAAGCTCTTTTTAGACTCGTTAAATATGAAATGATTGCCGAGCTACTGGCCTTTCTAGCTCGTTAGAGTAAAGGGAAGCACCATCCCTCCTATACATTTTAATATTTTTGGACCTGAGGGATTATCCGACAAAAATATCGAGCGCTTGTCTTTTTCGGCTCGCTAAAGTGATCGAAAAGTCATCCCTTTCGTACTATTTTATACTTTTTCGGACTTACGGGATTATGCTACGAAAAAGGACTATTAGAGTTTCCTTTTCATCGCTTTTCAAACTCTCTAAACATGAAAAGGACCGACTTATCCTTGTTGTTAAACTCGTTAAAACAATAGCGACAAACTTGTCCACCCAGACAAGAAGGAGTTTCACTGTCGCTAGGCTCGCTAAAACATAGTGAGAGGTTTGCCTGAAGGCCAAATTATAGACCAAGCATATGTTATCCTCCTTAAGCTTGAAAAAAATAAAGAGGTACTGGTCAGCAATGATGGGGGAAAAGGGAAGAAAACTTAAAGAACTTCATTGGTAGTAGGTTGCTCTTGAACATGACACTTTCACTCCATCACCATGATTGAGTCGGGTTGGGTTATTCTGTTCACTAGTCATATCACCATTGGTCGTCCACACCATCCATGTTTTGGGGTTAATGCTACCAATACATCTCAGTGTCGTTGATATGTTGAAGAGAAGTCCTTCAGAGAATTCACCATCTAGCTAATGCCTCATCCACTGCAATACCTTCACCCTCCATTTTTCATGACCGTCATTCCTAATCCTTATATCATCAGATCGTTTTCACCTCCAGAAAATCATTTGCTTTGTTTCATGTCATAGATGTGGGATACATTAAGGCCCTCCTACGACGGGTCACTTCTTATCGACATCAGCTCACTATCCAAGAAGTTGACTTAGAAACAACCCTTTCAGTACTTTGAAGCTTGCATGCCTCAATGGCAAGTTTCTCACTTCCAGTGACAAGTTTACATCAATTGCCTTCAACAGAAAGGTTTTGCATGGTGTTCGACATTAGATCATATATTCACACTGTGTGAATTGTACTATAGTACCTTGAGGGTCATTATCATTATCGGCGATTCCTCTCGTGCCTATTAATAGCTCACATCATTGGCTAGTAATCACGCAATCTTCTCCATGTTCAACTTCAAGACATCTTTTCACATGGATCGACTTGTACATCGGGCAGAGATTGAACGAGTTTGAAGACCCCGGATCTAGTTTCATCCATCCGGGCTGTGATATATTCAAGAGTATAAAGACATCAAATGTACACAGAGGATTCACAGATGATCATCCAAGACAAGCAATGATGACTCTACATACAAAGAATCACCAGTCTGCAACAGCAGACGATTATTTGTCTTATGTACATGAAAATGAATTTATAAAGTTGAGCATGGGGATGCCCGCCTCAAATAGATCATGAAAATAATATGACAATGATGTATTATATTGTATTTTATACAGGTCTCCTTCCAGTTTGAATACATCGGATCCTCATGATAAAGCATTTCACCCAACATCAGAAGATTTATGACCTCATGCTTTAGGGGGAAACTGTTATAGACATATTTGGGCACTGTAACCCCAATCATATATGTCGCTAAACCAAGGGATATTTAACCCCTAAAAGTGTTGCTTCATACCCTAAAAGATCATGGTCAACTGATTACATCATTTCCTAGAAGTTCCACCTGCAAGACCACTCAGAATTGGCCAAAACTAGACCATATTGACTGCTCCTTGGTCAAGGTGTGATGCATACTGACACCTACACTAGCTAGGTGGTGATGCATACTAAAGAGGCCTTCCGTGGGGTGTAATGAGTGAGAATGGACAAATGTTTGAGCCAGTTTGCTAAGTGGATGCTCATGGAATCTTCTAGAAACTTCCTCTATGACACTTGCCTCTCTGAATTCGCCCAAGGATGAGTAAGAGATCCAAGAAATCTCCAAGTGGAACTAAGAACTACATGTGGAATGACACTAATCAAAAACCCAGAGATTACTCATAGCTCTGTAAAAATCTATAAATGGATCCCTCATCTGAGAGATCTAGATGTTGGAATTTTGTAATTTGTAAAGAAGTGATGTTAGTTTATATTTGAGAAGAAGCATAGTATTGTTAGGTGATCTTGTTTTTCATGAGGTGAAGAGGGCTTTGATGCTGGGAGGATGACGTTGTATCAGACAACTGGGTTGTAATCCTCTCTTCTACTATTAATAAACTTCTTTGAGTTTTCCTCCATATAATCGTGTATTTGTGAATCTTTTTATTTGTGAATGCAATTGTATGGTCAATGTATTTATGATTCTTCATTTTTTATGATGTTATATATCAAGATGATTTGATGGTGTTCTGTTACTTTGTCTCTACAGGTATTCTCTTAAGTGGGACAAGTAGGAGAGGAGTTGCAAGTTCCATCAAGAAAGAGAGAAATCAAGCAAGGATTCAAGCGAAAGATCCAGGTTGGCCCCCTTTGCTTCTCTCTTTTCTATCATATATAAAGGAAATCACAAATTTCTTTGATTATTTGTTTCTAAGATAGCTTAGAATCTTAGTGGGACTAGTAAATCGAAAAGACACTAGTTTTCCCGGAAACATAGATGGACAAACCGAAGTGGTAAACAGAAGCTTTGGAAACATATTGAGAAGTTTAGTTGATCAAAATCCTAAGTAGTGGGATTTATCACTTGCTCAAGCTAAGATTTTTATAATGACACTCGAAACCGAAGTACTAGAATGAGTCCATTTTAGATTGTTTTTGGGATGAATCCAAGAGGTGTGTATGAGCTTAGAAATTTGGGTAAAAAGGAGACAAGAAGTGAAAAAGATGAATATTTTGTAGAGCAGATGCAGATATTATAGGAAGATTTCAAAGACAGATTGCAGGAATGTAGTGGAAAATACAAACAGAGAGCTGATATGAAGCAAAGAGAAAAAGAATTCCAAGTGGGAGACCTAGTGATGGTATACTTGAGGAAAGAAAGATTTCCTGTTAGAACTTACAATAAACTAAATATGAAAAACATAGGGTCATGTAGAATTCTGAGAAAGTTTTCAACCAATTGTTATGAAATTGAGTTTCCAGAAGGAATTGGAATATCACCTATCTTCAATATTGCATATTTGTATCCATACAAAGAGATAGAGACAGAGCTACAGAAGGAACCTACAGAAGATGAGGTTCAAACTTGAAGCTGGGAAGAACAAATGCCAAACACAGTCAAGAAATAGGTGGAAGTTGTTTTGGAGAAAAGAGTATCCAAAAGGACTAGAGGATAGGTTTATTTTCAGTATCTAGTCAATTGGAAGGGACAACTAGTGGAGGATGCTAGTTGGATAACAAAACAAAATTACAGAACTATGGAGTAAATCCTGAAAGTTTGATGAAGAATTATTTTCTTCTCCGGGAGTCTGATGTAGAAGCATTCGGACTTAGCCAACAATGTGATTTTTTGTTCACATGTTGTGGCTAACATGAGATGAATTTCATTGACTTGAGTGGTCAAAGTCAGTTTTAATAGAGATGGTTGGATCTCTCAAAATTATGTTTGCTTTAATTATTGTAATAATTAGATCACTTTATTATTTCTAAAGTAAGAGATAAGTTGTTAGTAAAGGTGTGTATCGGAGATTGAGAATAGGGATTTAATTGTTAGACTGATAAAAATAGAGATTGAGTTGTTAATGCAGTTAGGATATGATTTGATTCATAAAAGAAAAAAGAATGTAATGACAAAAAGATTAGATGATCGAGAACAAAGTTAGTAAGCGAGAGTTTGAGTGATAAATAGGGTTTGAGATTGAAACAGCGGTCAGACAAATTGTTGTAATTGAGTCGAGAGGGCCAAGACTCTGTAATTTCCATTTTATTGAATAACTGATTGAAGTGTGGTGTAGACGCATTGTTCCAATGCATAAATTCATTGTAGTTGTGTATCAGTGTTCTGGACTCTAATCAGATAATTTTCTATGTGTAAATACTGTATTCATAAATCACATTCGATTAAGTGTTAAGTGTTAATATCGAGCTTAAGCGTTAAAATTTCCTTAAGCACCTTTATTAAAGTTACGTATTAAGCATGTGGGTAATATTCGAAAGGGGGGAAACGGTTTCTCGTGTGCCCTAAAGGTGGGAAGCGGTATTCCTAATTTCTATGTGATTACGCTTAGTGAGTGACACGTGGCATGCCAAACTAACTTTTCTCGCGTGCTTCCGAAGTGATAACGATCATGGAAGAATCTGCACAGGATTGTGTGACAGCCATTCGATTGGACAAGTCACATCGACGGTGGAGATTGTCTGAACTAGTTAGTGAGTGGACGATGCGATATCCATTGGTTATGGAGAGGAGAGATCAATGACATGGATTGAAGCGCTCAGTCCGAGGAAAAGTTAAAGTGTGACCGACGGTGATTAGTCAGAAAAGCGGGACTCTCAGGGGGAAAATCCATGTAGAAAACCATGATTAAGAGTAGTTTATTGGTTACAAAGTTAACCCATAGTCAAATTATAGACTACCACTCCATTTTGTCCACCTCCTATGTCACATTCATAAACCCTATTCCATTAACCTTGAATTAGAACATAATCATATTTTCCTTGACCAAATCTACAGAATACCATGGACAAAAAACCACCATGCCCAAAACCATGTGAGAAATCCATGAACAAAACCATATGTACGTTTTCCCACCTAATGTAGGGCCAAAAAACATTTTTCCCAGGAACCCCAGACCCCGTGTATGGGGGCTACCACCTCCCAACATACCTTGTACTACGCCTGATGCAAAGTACAAGGGGGGTTGATGGCCCCCTGCGTGTGGGGTACTCATGGAAAGGATATAATATACACCCAAAAAAACTCATAATTATTCCTATAAAATAGTTAAAATGTGAGGACAAACTATAAATAGTAAAATAGGAAATAAAAGATATGTCACAAACTGAAACAACTTATCTCATATAAGCAAAGAAGTCATGAATAACACTGAAACATAAAAATGGATTAATCTATGTTAAGGTAAGATATTGTACCATCCGTAAATTCTCCATACTTAATAAATATCCTACCTTAAAATAATTGAGGATCTTTATAAATGAACACTTCATTCCAACATACCAATATGAGTTAACAAAGGAGGTTCAAAATGGAAAGTAAGGAAAATGGGGAATAATTAGGCCCATAGGCCTTCCTTTGAAAGGGACCTTCGTCGTTCTTTTGATTCTGACACTGACACCTGGCAGATTGAGCAATTTGTTTTGTATTCGTTCAAGGTTGTGACTCACGCTGACACCTGGCGGGGCGGGCATTTTTTTCGCAGGAGCGGGCATTTTTTTCGTGTTTGTTCGGTAACGAGAACAAATGTTCCACCATTCCAGATGCTTTTCTGAGTACCTGCCTGGCTCATTTTTCTCATTGGTTCTCTCGAAGGGTTTCTGGGTTATGGCGCACAATGGCTTGGGCTCAGCCAGAGGATTCGACCCCTGCCCTATTCGCAGGTGAGGTTTCTTGGTTTTCTTTTTCATTTACGTTCTGTTCTTGGTTTTCTTGATTTCATTTCTCTTAATGCAAAGATTATTACTTACTGTAAATTTCATTTCTTGTCGACAGATGTGCATTTTTTTGTGCATGGGAGGTAACAGCACCACCTGGATGAACACGGAAGTGCTTGTGACGTGCATGAGGAATTTCCCCAGGAACAGGGGGCCTGTTGTGGGAATACTCAAGGGTTACATCGGTCTCAGCACCACCATTTTCACCGACCTCTGTACCGCCCTCTTCGCTAGCAGTCCATCATCTTTCGTGCTCATGCTCACCCTTATCCCGGGCATCGTGTGTGTGACTTCCATGATATTTCTGCGCCCTGTTCCTTGTTCCGCCAATGAAAGAGAAGAAAAAGAAGAAACTCAGAGATTCTCTACATTCAATATCATAGAAATCATCGTGGCCATTTATTTGCTTGTCTTTGACATCACTGGTAATCACGGAATCATGCTCTCACGCATTTTTGCAGGCTTCTTGCTCGTTCTTCTCGCAGCGCCTCTGGTCGTTCCTCTAAAGATTTTCATTCTAGAAAGGTATTCTAGAGGCGAGCAACTGATTCCATCTTTCTGGAAATGGAATTCGACGAGCAGGCAATTGCAAGATATAGAAAAACTACAACTCAGAGAACCCTTATTAACGAACATGGTGGAAGCAAAGAGGGCAGAAAACCCTGAAATATCTGTGCAGGCTAAAGCTGAAAGCCGTTCTACCGAACTACAGCCTTCACAAGGCCAAAGCGTTGAGAACCAGATTGTATCCAATCCTACCCCTCCTCGTATAGGCGAGGATCACACTATATTTCAGGCGATACAGAAGTTCGACTTCTGGTTATTGTTTTTCGCCTTTCTTTGTGGTGTGGGGACGGGCATGGCGGTCATCAATCTTTGGGCCAGATTGGTCTTGCCATGGGCTACGTTGATGTGTCCATGTTTGTTTCTTTAATTAGTATCTGGGGATTCTTTGGAAGGATTGGAGCAGGGTCAATCTCCGAACATTTTATAAGGTTTCTGCAAATTTTTCTATTTACAAATGTTCTTGTATGCTGAGAATATTACATTTAATATCTTTTTTCTCAAGGTTTGTGTATTTTTCTTCGAGATTATCCCATTTCTCAGGGTTTGTGTATTTTTCTTTCCTTGTTTTTCAGGAAGGCGGGCATTCCGAGACCTGTATGGATGGCAGCCTCGCAACTATTTATGATTGTAGGATACATATTCATGGCCATCGGTATGTCAGGGTCGCTGTACCTTGGGTCCGTTGTAGTGGGGGTCTGTTACGGTGTTCGTCTGTCTATTTCTGTTCCCACTGCATCAGAGCTTTTTGGATTGAAGTATTATGGCATGATTTATAATTTTCTCATCCTCAACTTGCCCATAGGCTCTTTCCTCTTCTCTGGCCTATTGGCTGGAATTTTGTACGATATTGAGGCGGCCAAGAGCCATAAGAATGGGGAGGCGGTGTTTTTTGGGCGCGAGGTTGAAGCCAAGCCAAAGGATTTTCGCGGCTGTACTCCTCAGAACCAACATCTCTTCTTGCAGACTGTATCAAAACCAGGCTTGGCAACTACTGAAGGTGCCGCGCATTCTGCGTATCAACGGTTCGAGAATGTCAGGAATTTCCTGGTGGCTATAGATGATTTAAGGTTGCCAGCTTTTGAAGCTTCTGATTTGGAACAGGCAGGATTACTTGGCCTTTTCTTCTTGATGTTGCCTGTATAGATTCATCTGTTTCGCTTTCTCAGCCTTCGCATGTGTGGATGCTTTCAGGGTAATATGGTAACTGGTGTAGACTGTCTTCTGTCTCGAAAAGAATTTTATGATTCGAAGAATGGAGTAGAAACTCTGTCCCTATGGAAACAGGTGGCTGATACAGGCATCCCCAATGACATTAAGTCCACAATTCGAGGTGCTTCTCCTGGAAAATCTCTCAACACCACTCTAAAAAGTGGAAGCCAACCACGGAAAAGATGGGTACTTCCAGATCTGGAAAATTGTGCAACTTCAGATCAACAAGTGACAGATCAATCTTCTGGGGTGAATGGTCCAAAAGTAGTGAAATTGCCTACGAGATTTGATGCTGAGAGTCTTTTATCAAGTTCTGTTATGTCAGGTATGAGTAGGATCTAAAGGAAAGAAAATTATTAATCATTCCTTTGAGGGGCAGTGTAGGTTATGCACCATTCAGAACCATGAATTTGATGCTTATTTACTCTGTTTTAATTTTTCTTTTAGATTCAACATCGGCATGGATACAAAACTTTGGACAAAAATTTCGAGAGGTTTTACAAGTAAAAGCAAGGCGCTATCCAGACCTTCAAGCAGTACAGAGTTCTGGAATCTTGAATTGTCTTGATGTAATCTTTAAAACCTGTCTCCATGGTTGTAATTAAAATGAAATGTATGTTGGTGTTAATTGTTTATTTATCAATATTATTCTCATTTTTGTTTGTTTGATTTTTACGGAGACCATGCTGTCAGCGATCAATCTTTTTCTATCTACATTTTTGCCTATTGCATGCAGAATGCACCATCCCAGTTCCTTCTAACTCTCGTTGGTGCTATACTTGGTGACAAACAGAATGAAGAAGTTCCTTCAATAAGTAATTTGAGGTGTTGCCTACGGGCCGGGTGCCTTTATGACTTTCAACTTATCTATTTTCTGCAATATGGTTAACGTATTGTCATCTAAAAGAAGGGTCTATTGGGTTTCTTGTTTTGTGCTTGGCAGAATTCCTTCCTTAATGCATCAAGCTTTTCAATTTTTATCAATTCTGTCAATATATGGAGTAAAAAAGATGGCTCTAATAGAATTTATTTTTAAGATGGGTTGTAAGCGTTACAAAATTAATACTAGCCGGGACCCGGGTGTATGTGGGAATTTTTGTTTGTATTCAACTTGCCCAAGGTATTATATTAACCACATAACAGATATATAATTTTACAGCTAAAAAATGCAGTCAGAGAAGTTCTTGCACGAGAAGATAAGATTATTGCGAGGTCAACTATACTAGAGGCTCTTGTTGCTGGATCAGCAGAAGAAATCAAGGTATTCACAGGATATTTAAGCAAGATATCAGAAAGTACTGTATTTAGGTTTTCTTGATTTCTTACATTTTATATTTGCTTTGGTCTGATGATTTTTCGTTTATGTGATTTGGCAGCTTCTTACAGATCAAGTACAAAAAATAAAGGTTGGTTTACATCTTAGTTTTTGTATCCAAAATTTGTCATCTATTGTTCAGACTTTGATGCAGCTTGGCATCAATTAACATTAAAATGCTGAGCTCTCTCTTGGGGTCTTTACTTTCGGAAATTCACTGACTGCATGCTGATCTTTTTTTGCCTCTAAATCGGACCTTGTATGCTTGAGGTATATTCCAAATTGCAGAATCTATAACCTTCTTCGAATAATCCATAATTTTTACCCTCGTTGAATTATCAGGTCGTAAGTTAATTTACTTTAATTAAAAGCAGATGTCTATGATAAAACCCTTGTGTTGATGGAATCAATGTAATTGATTGTGCCATGAATCATGATTAATAGTAATGGGAAATAGATAATCGACAACTGATATTTGACAAAACTCAGGGATATAAGTTAGAGGATCTATTTTGAAAATTAAGTTTTACTTTTAGGTGATCAAAGCTTTTGTTAGGTTCTTTTGCATTTCAATGAATGAAATGCACAAGTCTAGGTGCACACACAAACACACACATCATGTTGTGCTCTTGTTATTATGTCACGGCTCATAATGCTTCTAATTTTTTTACTTTTAACAAACTGAAAATCCTGCATTGTTAACAAGGTTAAATTCCCTGCATACTCTTGACTTTGAGCTTTTATAGTTGATCTCCACATTATATCACTTTATATTTCCTTCTAGGTTCTGTTTTTTCCTGGTAGGGGAAAATTGGAAATGCTTCCCTGCATTAACTTGGGCATAGTACACTGTCAATTGCAAGAGTCCTTTCAGCCAAGTTGCTGTGCCCGAGGGGCATTTATACTGTAAAAATTCACTCAATACTTGCACCTAGCTTTATCTGCTTGCCCCCGTGTCCATGAACCAATATAAACAGAAGGGAGCATGCCCAATCTGGTTTGAACTCAGGTCATGGGATATATGATACTCTAAAGGAATGTGTTGTAATAAGCAAATCAGCTGGAGGACTTGGTGTTTCAGTACATAACATTCGTGCAACCAGTAGTTATATCCGAGGAACTAATGGTACATCGAATGGTATTGTGCCAATGTTGAGGGTGTTCAATGATACTGCTCGTTATGTTGATCAAGGTGGAGGCAAAAGGAAGGGTGAGTGCTCATTACACAACTTGTTTTGGTATTCAAAAACTAATTTCAGTTAATATATGAAAAAAAGAGTAATGGGGCTATTTTGCCTTATGCAGGTGCATTTGCCATGTACCTAGAGCCATGGCATGCAGATGTTTTTGAGTTTCTGGAGTTGAGAAAGAACCATGGGAAGGTATCAGCCTGCCTTATCTCATATTGATGTGCTGGTTGATCTAAACTATAGCAGTCATTGCTTTTATGAAATGTTATGAACATAGGTTGGCTTTGTGGTTTATTTGGTGTTTTTTTATCCATTGCTTTGCACGGGGTTGTTTTAAATAGAAAATTGTTTTTAGCTCCTTTTTACATACATTGACAAAAATTGATTTACAACTGTGCATCTTATAGGAAGAGAATAGAGCACGTATCTATTTTTTGCACTTTGGGTGCCAGACCTCTTTATGAAAAGGGTCCAGGAGAATTCTACATGGACATTATTTTGTCCCAATGAAGCTCCCGGGCTTGCTGATTGCTGGGGTGAAGAATTTGAAGAATTGTACATGAAATATGAGCAAGAGGTGTGCATTGTTTTTGTATATTTATTGTATTTTTTGGACAGTTGAACAATGGATCATAACAATTTTTTTTCAAATTCAGGGTAAGGCAAAAAAGGTTGTGCAGGCACAGAAGCTTTGGTTTTCTATTCTGGAAGCTCACATAGAAACAGGCAGTCCATACATGCTCTTCAAGGTACACAATTTATGGAATTGTAATTTGATGAATGTTGGATTAAATATCTGTTTAATGCAATTTAAAATGAACGCCTTTTGCAAAATTAACTGAATATCTCCTGCTATTTTTTACTGGTTGTGCAGGATATCTGTAACAGAAAAAGCAATCAGCAAAATCTGGGAAGTCCAACTATGGAGACCTCTTCGACGCTATGTGGCCACTAATGGGTTGTCAGGAAATAAGACCCATGTTGTTTGTCTGCCACTATCTGTTCCAAGCTCTCCGCGTGGCTCCACGTTTGGTTTGCAACGGTGGTGGAAGGGTAGGTTGGAAAGTGCCCAATCAGTGTTGCAACCACTTTCAGCTTTGCCATCTTCTGGAGGATTCACTTCACATCCATCAAAAATCTGCCACTGTTCTTTCAATATCCTTTAAATAAAGTCCCATCAGTGGAATCTGCTAAACAAAATGGTACCAGATTGACGTCTTCCAGATTCGTCACAGTGCTGTTAAGATATACAGACTAACCACAAGTTGCTCTGGAGTTTTTTCTATGGGTAGGAAAACAACTAGGGTTTCAACACATAGTTGAATCATATTGTGTTACAATCGATATTGTGAGCAGAAGCGGAATGTGAGCTTGTGCCCAGGCTTTACTTCATGGCCTTGTGATGGAGAATGGTAAGAATTTAGGGTTGGAACTGTGCGGTATTTGGTGAATCAATATCAGATTTAATGGTCTTTGATAAGCTGATTGATTTGTTAACCAGGACTAATATGTTTGATGAGGTAATTACAGTTTTATTTCAATATCCTTTCAGAAGCGGATTCGACATACAACAATGGTTTTTTGGCAGAAAACAATGAAGGATTTCAAACCCGTGAACTTGATACAAAAGACAATGATAATGGTAACAATCTTGATGATGTGGGTTCGGTGTTGAATGCCTTCAAGGTTAAATGCATTTGATATCATTTATGTTTCATGAGGCTTTGATCTTTCAGGTTTGTTTGAAGAAAAACAACTAAAACATGATAAACGCTTCACATATACTCAGGCCATTGCCGATATCATCTCAAAAGTCGAGGAAAGAGCTAAGCTTGAAAATTCCAACGTGAAGAAGAGGCATATTACAAGGTGGATATGCAAGGGTTTGTGGGACGCGGGAAATGACAACTATCTATTGTTGCAGAGATATTTGAGGTAACTACTCCTCTGTTTGTAGTGGAGTTGAAAAAATCCTATGGCGACACATTGGACTATGAGAAATTTTATGAGGAAAAGCTCAGACCTAGCCTTAAGACATTGTCTGGGCTGGGCATGGTGATCCCATTTAATGCCCAATTTTAAATTTGTGGACACAACGGTTGAAATTTATTATTCTTGGAGGATATGTTTTTTATTATTTGAAATTTCCTCCTTACTGTTATGTGATGTTTCCAGTTAACATTCCCATTTGATTCTTCTACATTCTCTCAAATTGAAGCTCATAGCTAATAGTTTAACATGCACATGCTTGAAGATGTCAATATTGAGGTATATGCCATTTCTGTTGGAGATAAGTTTTCCATTTCCTTGGCTCCTACTCTAAATGTGGATAGTGCACTAGACACTGGTCACTGTGTTCAAGCAAGTAACGCACTTTATAGAACCTTCTTGCAGCAGATATGGTTTATTAATATATATTGAATTATGCTCCATATGAAAATTGTGCTAGCTTATAAACGAGGGTTCTTTTCCTGTAGGGACTCGAAAGTGGGCACAAGGGAATATTATTGTTCTATTTTTACCAATTTCGCATATATCCTCAATAATTGTGAGATGTAAATGTGTAAACTTGCAAAACATAAAAAGAAGAAAAATATGCAGAAAAATCCGTAGAAATTTTTTAAGTATCAATTATTTGATTGGACTACAACTCATTTAGATATACATTAAATTGATTGAAATACATAAAAGGTTTAGAAATTGATTGACATACACAAAAACTTTAGAACTTTTTTAAGTATTAATTATTTGATTAGACTGAAACCTATTTAAATATACATTAAATTGATTTACATACACAAAAGGGGTTTTTCTGGAAATAACAAATAAATTTGTGGCCAGCGTTTGATGTGATTGGGGCTTGAAGTTTCTAGGTTTTGGATGTGTGTGTTGTGCCATACATGAACTCTTAAGAAATTTCAAAAACCTTCACCTAATGCAATCCTCCAATCCTCCAGGTTTTTCAAGACACCAAAGAAAACTACTTACGATCAGTTTCTTAAACATGGAAATTTTACAACACACTGCTTCCAAAACACCCACCCATCCAAAAGGTCATTACTATAATAGCTTGATTAGAAATAGATTGAATGAGAAGGTCCAGATGGGGTATTCAATCATCTCCATCCATCTGTTCTGCATCCTCAGTGCTTGGACAATATATCAGCCTTCATATTTATCATATTTATCTATAATAGCTTGATTAGAAATAGATTGAATGAGAAGGTCCAGATGGGGTATTCAATCATCTCCATCCATCTGTTCTGCATCCTCAGTGCTTACTTGGACAATATATCAGCCTTCATATTTATCCCTTGCAGACATGCTGAAAAGATAATGACATGGAATTTTTCCTTGCTTCTCTGATTCCGTCCAATGATGGGCCAGCTGCAAATTTTCATGATTGAAATTTCCATTTGACCTCTCTGCAATGTGTTTGGAATCTCTTATCACCTGTAGACAATTTAAGCCTTTCTCTATTGCTATTTTCAAAATCTACCAAAAAGCATAAAGTTCTGCTCTGTTGTTTGATCCATCTCCTACAACTCTGCTTTGAAACTGATCTTGTAATTGTCTCTTAAAGTAATGCCTCATGATCCACAATAGCTGGGATTACCTTGACAAGCCTCGTTGAAATAACTCCACACTATTGTTATATATATATATATGTGTGTGTGTGTGTGTGTGTGTGTGTGTGTGTGTGTGTGTGGGGATCTTAGTATTATTTGTTTCTTTTCCTTTAAAGGTGGCTGTGTCCCTTAATATGCATATCTATTCTTGTGTCAAACTTGATTAGTAATAACATCTTTGTTTTGAATTCTTTTCATTTCTTGCTAGCCAAATAGCTTAAGTCACTGTACAAGGACAGTCTGATGCCCACTACAGTTAATACAGAATGTATTTTGAAAACTAGGATTTAGCTTTGTAGTGCTTGAATCATCATTTCATGCTGGTTTTCATCTGTTAGTAGCCAGATCATTTCTCTTACAATATGATTGGAATATCTTTTGTTTCTCTTCTGTGGGAAATTTTGTACAGGAGTTCAAACAATGTATATAAATAGAAAGATGCAGAAAATGACAGTCAAATTTTGTACTCAGAATTATGACAAGAAAGCCCCTGCTGGGTTTGTGAGGAAAGAGAGCTTCAACGCCAGTTCTGTCTCCAACCGCCAAGATGATCGGTACGCTACTAACATATTTAGTGAAGAATTTCTGCTATTCTCTTGTAATCTATAGGGGCCCCAAAGCTCCTCATAGATGAGAATATTTGCAGGATGTTAATATTTTTGTAAGTTTGTAGTAGTTGTGGAATGACTTACTTTTGTGCTGCTTCTCATCTTCAACAACAAGAGTTTATGTGGTGAATAAGCAGAATCCATGTCCTGCCTTGTGAAGCAGCTCTCCACTGTGATAACGTTCTTTGTAATGTCTCTGATAAATCCTTTAGACTTCTATTTCATTCTGTAATATGATGGGATTCACTCTACAAGATTAGGGGATTCACTCTACAGAGTCCATGTCATACCTTCTGAATCAGCTCTCCACTTATGCTAATTTTATTTGTAATGACCCTAATAAATCCTATATAATGAGATTTCATTTTGTAATATGATGGGATTTCACTCTACAAGATTGGTTTCAGTTTTACTTGTATTGTGGTATATGAAATTTCTCAGTTTTACTTGTAATAGGATGGGATTTCATTTTGTAATATCATGGGATTTCCCTCTGCAATATTTGCTATTAAATTTTACAATTCCAAATTAATAATCCTATCGGCCTCTCTTTGTACCTTTTGGGACAATTGCTAGTTATAAATGAAAAAACTACTATTATGAATAGAGGCTATAGAGATAATAATAAATAGGAATTTGGAACACTTCAATCACTTATATCAGATTGTTGCGATTTGAGGTATAAGATGTTACATAAAAAAACATGATTTTTGTTGCATTCAACTTCATGAGGAAAACCCTTTCAATCGAAATATTTGGATAGAAATATACGCAATTATTGTTAAGAGGCCTTGTTAAGTGACATTGAAATAATTTAGCTAACATGAGTACTAAGATATTTTATTTATGGATTATGTTGTCTATATTAAAGTTTTTTTCTTTAAATATATTTTTAAGAACATTTCAATATTACTTATTTTTAATATATTAAATATATTTTTATGCATGTACATTTGTAATTTTTTTTAGGTATTAGTAATTTTTAAATGTGCCATTTTTATTTTATATAAGAAATGATTAGTTACTAACATGTTTATATTAACTGCTATAAAAAAGGAATAATAATTATTACTATTATAATTACTTCTGGCACAATTGAAATATTTTGATTATAGCCACAATAATTTTTAATTAGTTAATTAATTAAATTTTTATTTTTTAAAGGGACATGTATCAACTCTACATTGAGAAGAGAGGAAATTACACATCACTTTGTTATTGGGTTGTAGAATAAGTCTCTTGTCTCAATTATCTTGAACGCTCAGTCTACTTCTCTTCTTTTTTTTAAGTGAGGTAAGGATTTTTGTGATGCTCCAACAATATACTTTCATGAAGTTTGTAGTCTAGACTAAAGAATTACAAAATCTATATATCCTAAGAAAATGAGACTCTGCCCTATCATGGATATTTTTGTAATGCTTCTACAATTTAATTGCACATTATTTTTAATACAAATATTTGTAGCTCTCATTTAAGAAAAAATAGAAGAGATTGTTAAATATGAACAAGTGTAATATACAACATGACTGCTTAGTACCTTCCCCTTATGCAAAAAATAATTGATCATATATATATATATATATAAAACATACTTTAATATAATTTTAAATTAATATAATATTATATTATATATATATAATATATATTATAAAACATACTTTATATAATTTTTTAAATTAATATAATATTTATTAAAATAATATAAAATTGTTGATCAAAAAATATTAAAATAAAAATATCTTATTTAAAATATTTTCATCTTGAAATGAGTTATCGTTTTTCGGAAGTGTTATCATAGGCTATGGTATTGCAATAGTAAAATGGGTAGTGAATATCTATGGTTGCATCTTGTTCTATTGGTTAGGAAACTAAATTAAAAAAATAAAAATAAAATAAAATATATATATATATATATATATATATATATTATATATAATATATATATATATAAGATTTATTTGAAAGGGGCATGTGGCATTGATAAATTGTGTTGTTGGGCCATGCTATTAATAAACCAGTTAGAAAAAACAATTTACATTTGAAAAAAATAAAATTTATTTCTTCATTTTTAAAATATCTAATTGGATATTATAAATTTCATAGAATATTTTTTAAAATTTCAACACTAATTGAAAATCAAAATTTTTTGACAAAAATAAAAGACAATATTACTTTTCTTTAGTATTGATTACTTTTATCTTGAAAATAGCAACAAGAAATGCTAAATATAGAAGTGTTATTTTTAGCACTGCCATAAATAGCATTTTAGGATACCTTCCTATTTTTGTTAGTCCCTAAACTAAAATAGTAAAGTAAAATTCGAATTTAATCTTTGCAGTTGTTTGTAAATTATGCAACAGTTATTCTTTTGATTAACGGATTATCCATTAGTTAAAGAGATAAGAGTGAGTTGTAATTAGTTAGCTCAGTTAACTGAGTTAAGTCCAATTAGATTAATTCTAGAATTAATTGTGAGTTCACTTAGTTAATGCTTGCATGCATGTAACCACTGCACTTTATATAACTAAATATTCTCTCATAAATAACTCATGCATGACAGTTCTCTCAGAGATCCAGTTGAGATCAAATGGAGGGATAGTGTACTATCAGTTGCAAGAATATTCTATTGTGAATTGTACTATCAGTTGCAAGAATATCCTATTGTGAATATTCCTTGCATGCAGAAGGAATTCTTTCCTTGGAGATTGTGCAGTTACTTCTTCCTGTTTAGTGAGTGTGACTTTCCTTGGAGATTGCACAGTTACTTCTTCATGTTTAGTGAGTGTGATGAAGCCAATTCACACATGTGGCTTCATTGGACCCCAAGAAAAAATGTGCAAGGAAATAGGAGGCTTGAAGGGCTGTGGATGGACATATTAGTTGCCTATTCAGTCTGTGGGCTATATTCTTTGATTGTACTGAGAGCTTGTTGGTTTTCAAGCTAAGGCTTTGTGTAATCTGAGATAATTTCTATTTGTATGATAATACAGAGAGTGGGGGTTTAAGTTGTTGCTTTCCCGAGAGTTTATGATCTGTGTTATGGTTGATTGCTTCTCATTCTGTTATATCTGTTTATATCTATTTTTGTTTGATACTGCTCATATGTGATTAAGCTTCTACAAAGTTTATGATAGAAGTAGATCTAGTTTTATGCTTTAGTACATTGCATATATCAGTTGATCTACAAGTGAAATTTCTACATTTTAATATTACGTTAGTTATAAAATTACTTTTAATATTAAATTGGTTACAAAATTAAAGAAAAAATTAATCTACTTAAATTAGTTTACCATTATGAATGAAATTTAAAAAATAATTGTTTTTATTACCTAAAAAAATGTTAAAGGGACATATATGAAAAAATGTAGATATTTATGTGAACAAAACTATAGTTATTTTTTATTAGTTAAAAAATGTTGAAGCGACATATATGAAAAAAACCTGTGTAGATATTTACATTACCAAAACTATTAATTAACAAAAACACAAACTATTTTGAAGATGAATATGTGAAACATTTAAACTCATCAAATTTCTTATATTTTTATGGTTTAATGTAAATAAAGTAATATATAACATTCCATTAAATAATAAAAGTAAGTGTAATACGTTGGGTTGGTTTTTTAGTAATCGCATCTTAATATAAAATATAATTTTGAATTTTATATATAATATAAAATATAATTTTGAATTATATATATATATATATATATTATATATATATATATATATATATATATATATATAATATAATATATATAATTTAACATAATAATATTTTTTTATAATATTTTGTGATATTGGATTTTGTATATTTCAAATTTTAGTTTTAATTTGGTTTTATGAATTCTATTTTAAGTTAAAAATAATAATAATTTCTCATGTAACAGACTAACGATAAATATAAGGTTATAGATCGTGTATTTCTTTAGTTAAGAATTTAGTAAGTATAAAAATGTTATGAAATAAAATTAAAATTAAATATTTTGATTTTGAAATGAATTATGGTTATTGATAAAATGGTATTGATAAGCTATGGTATGGTAGTGTAACAAATTGGACTAACAATAAACATAAGGTTATAGATTGTGTACCTATTTGGTCAAGAACTTGGTGAATATAAAAAGATTACGAAATAAAATTAAAATAAAATACTTTCATTTTGAAATAAGTTATGGTTTTTGGGTAAGTGGTATTGATAAGCCATGGTGCTCGCCCATAATATTGTGACAAACCTTATTTAGAACTCCGTAATATCCTTGATAAAATGAGGATAATTGTTATACTATAAGTATCAAGTTTTAATTTAAAAGATGCTATAAAATAAAAGAAAAATAAAATATTTATAAAATATTTTGGTTTTCATATAATTTATGGTTTTTGGGCATATGTTATTGATAAGGCATGGTATTGTAACAAAGTTTAAATTATTATGACACTTGAGGAATAATTTTTTTTTATAGATTTTTTATTGTTTAATATAAATTTTATATCTCACTATTGAATTTAAAACCACACAAAAATGATCAACAACCAATTAAGAAAAAATAATTTACATTTTACAAAATTAAATTTAATTTTTTTCAAAATATTTAATTTGATATTTAATTTTATTTTAGAATTTTAATAAACTTAATTTATTTAAAGTAAAATAAATATTAACAAAAATGAAAAATAATATAAACTCACTTAGACAAATATAATAATTTACATTTACTAAATTTAATATTTAATAAATTCAATTTATATATATAGTATATATAATATAAATTAAATAATAACTTTAAATTAGACACAAGGAAAGATCTAGTTGAAAATAGCTAGTCTTCAGTGACAATAAATAATATACTTATACACGAAGAAAAGATCTAGTTGAAATCATATACTTATCTAATATCTAATTTCAAAGTAACATTAAAAAATAAATTTATATATGTATATTATATTTTTAAATATTTCGCACGACACATATAACCATAGATAAATTAAATATACTTATTATATATCTTTTTATAACAAAAAAAATAAATATAAATATAAATATATATATGTCAATTTTTAATTTTAATTAAAAAAATATTTTTACTATTAATTTAAAATAAATATTTTTTATCCTTGATGAGGTCAATTTTTATTTTATATAGATAAGAAATAATAATTTTTTTTTATTTTAATTTAAAATACAAGAATTGTTTCGCCTCCCAATCTTCTTTTTTGTTTACTAGCTGGTAAAAGTAGCTGAATACTTTGAACAAATAGTTTGTCTTTACTCGAAGACAAGTTGTCTTTGTCTTAACAAACATTTTCTTTTATTTGAAAGTTATGTTAAAAGAGTTAAGTAATGTTAGAAGAGTTAAGTATTGCTAGTGGTTTATTTGTATATTACTGTATATTTATAGAGTTTAGTTTTTTTAAGGTAGACAAGTTGACTTTGTCTTAACAAACATTTTTTTTTATTTGAAAGTTATGGTAAAAGAGTTAAGTAATGTTAGAAGAGTTAAGTATTGCTATTGGTCTATTTGTATATGACTGTATATTTATAGAGTTTAGTTTTTTTTTAAGGTTGTGGTTCACGTACACCTTGGTCAAGGGGTGGTGCTACATCCACGGAAAAATCTGGGTTGATCGACCCCGAAGGGAACTTGGTCAAGTGGTGGCGCTACATCCACGGAAAAATCTGGGTTGATCGACCCCGAAGCGAATCTAGCCCCGCAGCCCACTAGCAATGCCTGACTCCAAGGGCTTTGGGGAGATTGGACCCTGTGACCTCCCAATGGCAAGGAATTGATTTTGACCAACTGGGCTAACCCTTGGGGCTTATACAGTTTAGTTATTAGTATTTGGAATATGTTTGCTTCTTTTTGCTTCTAATTACTTATACTGCTATGGAAGTTTTGGGTAGGACCTAACCTGCCAATTGTTCTAGTTTTTTTTATGAGCTTATGGTTGTTTGTGGGGTTATTGGTGAACTAGCTTCGCCTTGAAATTAACCTGGGTTCAAGTTTTTTAATTAACTAGAATTAAAATTAGAACTAGTAATTATTCAAAAGAGTTCTTCTTTAGGTGGAGACAGATACACCAAAATACAAAAAGAAACATTTAACATTAAATAGAAATAAATAATGCACTAGAGACAAAAAAAAAAGCCATTTTTTTTTTTCCTTAACTATGTGGACTAGTCACAAAATCACCAACAAAGAGAGTGTTCCACCCAACCAATGAGTATGGTATCCAATGCCAAAACTCCCCCTAAGCCAATTTCCATTTCCATAACAGTTATCTAAATAGTGACCATAATAGGTCCCTTTGAAGAGTCGCCATTGTCCCTACCAGGTCTTAGTCCAGAAATTCAACTAAGCATCAAGTTATAGTTTTGTATTCCACTCGCTAACTATCTCATGAATCCTTCTCTTGGAAACATCTCACCTGATTCAAGACTATATTATCTGACGTTCAAAATAGTATGACTTAATTATCCTTACCTCCTTTGTTGAAATTGGCAATTAGGGCTAAATTCTTCCTTGGGATAACTCATTTGATGTAGATGATGATTGTACTTGATTATGTTTTTTGAGAGACCTAAGATTGATATAAAGATCATCTCATTCAAAAGAAGTGTGATTTGGAATTTATTCCTACACATGTGCAAATTATTCAGGTCACCCTCATCATGATGTAGGCTCAAGGAGCCAGATGGTTATATTTCTTCACCCACAACAAATTTTACATGTACAATAGACCTCACACATCATTTGAAACACTCATCACTCACACATTGTTCTCTCTCTTCATCAGATTCGTTCATAAAACTATTGGGAAACTTCTCTCTCTCACATGTGTGGTAAGGAGGATAGATTTTCTGGGCAGAATTACAATCCAAAATTTCAGACTTCAGGGTTGACTCCTATTTGACCGCAGAAAATTACAACATTTTTCTCTCTCATTTAACCAAATTTGATCGAGTTGTTTTGCATTGAATTCATCCTCCTGATCAGGCTGAGTTTGAATGAGGAAGACCGATTTTCTTTAGGGATGATTTGTTGTTGTTTTGACTAGAGTTGACTTTCTGTTTAGCACTGAAGTTTGACTATAGTTAACCGCAGAAACTTATAGGACTATTTTGACTTTGTATTGGGAAATTCAATTTGACTTTTGTACTTTCTCTCTCTACTGAACTTTTGATTTAATAAGAAGAAGAATTGATCAAAGGGTTTTCCCCACATTGGAGTTTTCCCCTGGCATCCACCAAATTTGGTGTCCTCTTGTCTTGGATTCTCTTCTGCATTCTGTTTCATGTTGTATATGCTTTTCATGTCAACGTGATTATTGGGATTGCTATTGGAAATTGGAAATTGTTATTGGGGTACTAAGGAATATTGAAGTAAATTGTGCGAAGCATAGAACATACCATTGTTAACTAAAATTAACATGGTATTAGAGCCTAGGTGAAGACAAATCCCAAGCAAGAGTGAGAAAAGAAATCACTAAGGAAATTTGTTGGACAAGAATATTGGTATAGCTTGAATGACGACTAAATCATACTTCAAATATGAGGACAAGCTCAAAGATAAATCTGACTATCATGCATGGAAGATGACTTTGGATTTGACTTTGGAAGAGAATCATGCTATGAACTATGTAAAGGGAAGAGTGGTGGAGCCTCCTTCAAATGCACCTGCTGCTGTAAAAACAAAGTATAATAAAGGTGAGGTCAAATTTAAGAAAAGTATTATAGACTCTATTCAAAAGCATTATGTTCCCTATGTTTCTGATTTGGAAACATCTAAGGAGATGTATCATAAGTAGGTCGGGATGCTCAAAGTAAAAAATGAAAATAAATTTCTCTTTCTCAAGAACAAATTGAAAGACATCAAGATGGATAAAGGTGAGTCTATTCAATCCTACTTCATGAGGATTACCTAAATCAAGAATGATCTTCAATATATTTGAGAAGTTGTTGGTGACAGGGAGCTCACTCTTATTACACTTGGAGGTCTTAAAAGAGCATGGGATGTGTTAAACACCACCATCCTCAATAATGACATGATTCTAGGTTTTGATGAATTATTGGCCAGATGCACTCAAGAAGAAAAAAATATGATGGAGAGAGATAATCCCTTTAATGGAAATGATACTACTGCTTTCTCCACTCAGGCTAAAAGGAAGAACAATGTTGGTCCAAGGAGACAAGATCAAGAAATTCTAGGTATGAAGAAAGTAATGTTGTAAAAAAACAAAATGAACTTTATCTTATTTCTACTTTATCTACTACCTCTCCTCTGGATACATTGGATCATTGGCTGATTGATAGTGGGGCCTCACGATGCTTCACTAGGTGCAAAGAGGTCCTCTCGAATTTTGTTGAAAAGATGACTAACTTCCAAATTGTACTTGGAGATAATGCCACTTATCCCATGAAGGGAATAGGTACCCTCACTCTTTACTCGAATGAAGGTAAAACCATTCATCTAAAAGAAGTATTGTATGTGCCTGATTTGAAGAAGAACCTAGTATCTATTTCTACGATGGAAGATAAAGGGTTCAAGGTATAATTCATTGATTGAAAGGTACGTCTTCAGAAAAGAAACCCTAAAGATGCATTTACTCTTGGATTTAGGGTTGATGGTCTCTATCAAATTGGAGGAATTCCTTTCGGAGCCATGTTTTGCGACACTTCTCTTTAATTTGAATTGTGGCACCAAAGATTTGTTGGCTTTCATTAAAAAACATTACCTGGGGTAAGGAAGATGGTCACAAATATTCTCGATTTCAACATGAATCATGAAGGTGTTTGTCAGGGATGTGCAACTGGGAAACTTACAACATGGATACTTATAAATAGATCCATGTTTTAGGAGGATACTTATATTTTGTTACTTTTGTGGATGACTTATCTTGCAAAACATGGATCTATTTATTGAAAAATAAGGATGAAGTATTCAAATGGTTGCGTGCTTTGAAAGCCTTAGTGGAAAATCAAATAGGGAAGAAGATAAAAATATTGAGTACCGACAATGGCACAGAATGTGAAACAAATGAATTCAATGAATATTGTAGAGAATTTGGGATTAAGAGGGAGACAACCATTACCTACACTCCTAAGAAAAATGGAGTTTTTGAAAGAAAGAATCGAATGATCATGGAAGTCACTCATTCCATGCTTCATGTTCTAGGTCTACCAAAATTATTATGGGGAGAAGCTGCAAATACTTACGTACATGTTCAAAACATGTGTCCACATCAAGCATTGAATTTCAAGACACCTGAAGAAGTTTTCACTAGTAAGAAACTTGATGTTTCTCTTTTCAGGCTATTTGGTTGTCCCGTGTATTTTCATGTGCCTAAAGAGAAGAGAAACAAGTTGGAGCGTGCAGGAAGAAAGGAAATTTTGTGGGCTACAGTTAAAACTCAAAGGCATATAGAATATATGTGTCTGGTCAATGAGATATGGAAGTAAGCCATAATTTCACAATCGATGAAGACACTGCTCTTGGGAAAGCCATAGATCTCCCCATTCTAGGAAAAGAAAATGATGATGCTACAAGAAAGAAGGAAGAACCTCCATGTAATGAGCCTATGCCTGAAGTTGAAGGTCTAATGGATCCCATTGATTGATCTTCTAGTGATCCCTCTACCTCAAGGAAAATACCATTGAGGCTCAAATACACTCATGAAGATGTTGAAAAGCATATTTCTCCAAGAGGGACATTTCATGAAAGTAAGAAGACCACTATTATCAAGGCTACCTTAATGCTATGAGTACTATTGTTCAATCTAAGCCTTGTACGTTTGAAGAAGCCATAAAGCACCAAGTATGGAAGGATGCAATGAGTGAGGTGTACAGATCTGTCATGAATAATTATGTCTGGGATGTGGTTCCTAGACCCAAAGAAAAGTTTGTGATCAGTTCTAAATGGCTTTACAAAATCAAACATGTAGGTGATGGGAGTGCTGAAAAAGAAAAGGGAAGGTTCGTTGCTCGAGGCTTCTCTCAAAAGGAAGGGGTGGACTATGATGAGATAATTGTACTAGTTGCTCGATATACCACTATCTTCTCGATTATTTCTCTTGCTATCTCTCAAGGGTGGAGCCTACACGAAATGGATGTTAAGATTGCTTTCTTGCATGGATCACTTAAGGAGGAAGTCTACTTGGAACAACTTGAGGAGTTTGAAATGATGGTTCAAAGGACACACATATGGAGATTGAACAAAACCCTCTATGGGTTGAAGCAAGCCCCCACAACTTGGTATGAGAGGATTGATAGATATCTTATGAAGTTTGGATTTACAAGAGATGCTGACTCTGACCTATATTTCAAGGTTGAAAATGGAATTCCTCTCATTCTAGCCCTTTATGTGGATGATAACTTTCTGACAAGTGAAGACCCTCTTATTTATCAATGTAAGAGGGAGTTGGCTTATGAGTTGAAGATGAAGGACCTAGGATTGATGCACTACTTCCTAGGCATGGAGATCTGGCAAAAGCGAGGTGATATTTTCTTTCTCAAGGAAAATGATTTGTGACACAAATCGAGAGATGTGGGATGGTGGATTTGCAAGTCTGTGTCTACTTTGATGGAACTCAACCTCAAGATGCTATGCGAAAGTGTTGTTCGGACCAAATTGGAAAATCCTTCTGAATATAGACAACTTATGGGGGCCCTGATGTTCTTGGTAAAATCCCATCCTAACATATGCTTCATTGTCAACACATTGAGTCAATTTATGGTCGAGCCTCATCACATACATTGGATTGAAGTTAAAAATCTCTTGAGATATCTCCAAGGCATAATATATTATGGACTGAGATATATTATCGAGAATTGGATGTTGCGTGAATATTTAGATGTTGACCAGGCTGACAGTGTGGTGGATCATAAGAGCACATCTAGATGTTGCTTCTCATTGGGATCTACTTCAATTTCTTCAATGAGGAGGAAGTAAAAATTGGTTGCACTAAGCATCATTGAGGCTGAATACGTTATAGCTAGCATGGCCTGTTGTAAAGTTTTTTAGTTGAGGAAGCTCTTCAGTGAGATATTTGAGCACGTTTTGGATACCATTGCTTTCTTCTACGACAATCAAAGTGGGATTCACCTTTTAGATAATCTTGTGTTCCACGACCACTCCAAACACATTGATATCAAGTACCACTTTACCTAGGATATGGTACAAGGGGGAGAAATAAGGCTCCAACACATGAGGATTGATGAGCAGGTCACATATATCCTCATGACGCCTTCGGGGAAGGTCAAATTATTATCCTTTCAAGAGATATTTGGATTCGGGAAAGACCCTCCCATGAGGTCCCTACTTGAGTTTGACACTGGGCTATGGGAGCTCTTGGGCACTTGGGGTACTTCTTGGAGCTATGAGTGACCATAGGGTGAGTGGTTCACCTTCCCTTATGTGGTGTACTATGTACAAGGCGAGTAGTTCACCTTCCCTTGTGATACCCAATGGTCACATGTGTGTAGAGTGAGTGGTTCACCTTCCCTTATTATTAATAAATTCATAGGATGAGTGGTTCACCTTCTCATATGGCATATGAACAACATGAGTGGTTCCCCTTCTCCTGCCGATGCCCCAACATACATCCTACATGCAGTCTGGGACTCATGAGAAGTACCTCTCATCTTGCCAATGAGATGGGAAATGTCGATAGGGACCATAGAACTAATGATGGATGCATCGTGTATTATCGTACTTCCTATATATAGGATGCATGGTGTTCAACAACTTGATTTGGGATCATTTTAGGTTCTAGCTTTGGACTGACTTTTGTGAGTGGTGAGTGGGAAGGTCTTGTGACTCACTCTTGGTCGATTCTTCGTCATTATTACATCATGGTTCAACAGAGCAGAGATGAGATGATAGAGATGCTACATGACATCAAGATGCCATTATGACAACAGGATTGGTAGGTGGAATTATCCCTAGTTGAGAGGGTGTGTTAAAATTGGAAACTAAGGCCAAAGTGCACCTTGGGATAGCTCATTTGATGGGTATGATGATTGCATTGGATTCGTCTTTTCGTGAGTTCGAAGATTGATCAAAAGATCATATCATTCGGAAAAACAGAAGTGTGATTTTAAATTTATGCCCACACATGTGCAAAATGTTCATGTCGGCCCATCATGATGTAGGATCAAGAAGCCCAATGTTTGTTCCACTTTTCCCACAATGAATTGTATAAATGAAAGAGACCTCACACCTAATTTGTCACTTTCATCACTCACACATTCTTCTCTCTCTTCATCAGATTGATTCGTATAGCTATTGGGAAGCCTCTCTCTCTCTCTCATGTGTGGCAAGGAGGATAGATTTCCTGGGAAAAATTACACGGTGAAATGTCAGACTTCAGAGATAGGTTTGACCAGCGTTGAACGATGGGTTACTCACCAAGTTTGACTGAGTTTTGAGGGTCAAAGGTTCGATTTTTTTATGTTGCATTGCTAGGCACAAAAACCGAGGAATTATGGGTTGTCTGACCTATGTTGACTTTATGCTTAACTGATGTTGACTATAGAAAATTACAACAATTTTATCTTTCCTTTGACTGAGTTTAAATGAGTTGTCTTGGGCTGAATTCACCCTCTTGATCAGGCCCAATTTGACTGAGGAGGATCGAGTTTCTTTGGGGACAATTTGCTATTGTCTTAACGAGTGTTGACTTTTTGGTTAGGGTTGAAGTTTGACTATAATTGACTACAAAAATTTACAAGATTTTTTTGACTTTGTGTTGGTCAACTCAATTCAACTTTTGTACTCTCTCTCTATTGAACTTTTGATCTAATAATAAGAAGAATTGATCAAAGGGTTTTCCCCACATTGCAGTTTTTCCATGGCATCCACCAAATCTGGTATTCTCTTGTCTTGGCTTGTCTTTCCAATTTTGTTTCATGTTCTAATAATAAGAAGAATTTATCAATGGGTTTTCCCACATGGTGTCTTTCCGTGGCATCCTCCAAATTTGATATCCTCTTGTCTTGGCTTGTCTTTTGCATTTTATTTCATGTTCGATTTGTTTTTACTTTCAATGTGATTATTCTCATTGCTATTGGAAATTAGAAATTATTATTGGGCCACTAGGGAACATTCAATTAAATTGTGCCAAGCATAGAACATACCATTTTTAACCAAAATTAACATCCTGCAACGAGGTACCAAGCTCAAAAGGTTGCCTCGGGTTTTTCTTTCCTCTCACCTTCTTGGCTTTATTTTCTCAATTAAGATTATTTATCTCTAGAGAGAGGAACAACTGTCTTCTAACTGTCTAGTATATGAAACTCTCATTTATGATTTTTTTCCTTTAATTTTATGGTTGAGTACAGTTAAATATCATTTATGTAAAATAAAAAAAGACACTTATATTTATTAATAAGTCATACCAAACCTTCCATAACAGTTTTCCAAATCAATTCAGTAAATGAAATTAGAATATTTACAAGTTAATGAGGGATATTACATGAAAGATGGTCTTGGAAAGTTCTCATTTTAATGAGAAAGTTCTAACCATTATTAATTTTATTATTTAAAATAAACAAAAATTAATAATCATTAAAACAATGTTCAAGGATTTTAATGGGTTATTTTATTTTATTTTTCTTTTTATTTTTATATAACTTCACTAGAGAGACATTAGTTGATGATAGAGACATTATGTCCTTCTCAAAATTAAATATTTATTATTAATTATCTAAACAGTTTTTCATGATATATTTGTTAAGAGTAATGTTGAAATGTCTCAATGGAGTGATGGTTCAAATGGAACCTTAGATTAGGATTTTATTCTTGTTTTCTAGGGTGTTGTTTCAACTTCCCTAAATGTGTGTAGATTATATATATCTCTCATGTAATGCATGTAAGGCAAAGCGTGTTCTGCAGAGGCAGTCTTATAGGTGGTGTTCCACAGCGGTGAGTTGCTCAAGTTGTTTAATAAATTTGATTCTTATTTTCGGTTGTTTAATAAATTTGATTCTTATTTTTGACATGGTATCGAAGCTACATGGTTAAGGATGGCTTGTAACCCTGAGTGGATAGAGACACCGACGAGTTTGAAGGGATATCAGCGCGAAATTTGGCGCAATAATCGCATTAATTCACTTCTAACGTTACACGTTTTTTGTTCTCAAGAATGGCGTGAGTGGACCGTTCTTGAATCGCGTCGACAGTGTGAATAGAAGAAAGTTGCGTGACGAGATCATGTATTAGTGGTCGTGGAGGATGCCGGAGGGACTATTGAGGAGGCTATTGCATGTTTTTGCCGACAATTTGGGTTCAGCCTATTCATTTGGATGATCTGATCTGTGAGGTATCTCCAAAATAATGGCATTTGCCGCTTAGCGTTGTGGCCAAGCCCATTGCTATGAGTTCAGGGCATATTTTCAGTTTTCTTTTAGATCGCTCCTCTAGGAGACCATGGATTGTGTGGTGGAGGATCATGATCAAGCTGCCAAAAGGCCCCTTTAGTTTGACAAGGAGGCTGGGACAATCATGGATAAGGTAGGCCATATCAAGCTGATAGTAGAGTCTGCGGTGAAGTTGAATCCAGTTGTTTGTATCGTAGGCCGGGACTAAGTGGAAAAGGGAAGAATCCCTGTCGTGTGAGAAGAGAGAGCTAGAGCTCTGCTCCTTTGGGATCAATAGAGGCCACTATAGAATAGTTGCTAATGTGTGCCCAAAACATTGTGTTTTCTCTTCGTTGTTGTGAGATCGAGTCACAAGATAAAATCTCCCAATAATTCTTTTCATTGCAGTCATTAAGCGCTACGGCCTGGTCTACTATACAAGGCTGCTATGAGGTAGATCTGATCAGTGAAGGGCAGCTCAAAATAAAACCCGGAGGTGGCATACTGGATTGCATTGGCGTTGAGGGTGGAAGGCTTTCTTTGTTGTTGCAGCTTGAGGAGAAATCTTCCTATTGTGGCTTGAGAAAATGCTCGTTTTCTTCATATTATAAGCTAAGATCAGCATGTTACAAAGATTGCTATCCACGTGGTTGAGGACATGGGTACTGTTGTAGTTCGTACCTTTGGGAATGAATTGGACGGTCTCTTCTGCCTCTATTTGATAAGTCATAGTGAGATTTTTTATGTTTGATAAGTCACACTGGCCAATATAATTTCGGTGAAAGGAGATTGGATTTTTTTTTAGTTTTTTTAATTAAAGTTTTAAATTTAGTTCTTTAATTGAAAAAAGGGGCTTATTATTGGATAAAGGGGGCAAATTTTCATTTTTTTAAGAAGGAATTGAAGTGATTTCTTAAGAAAAAAGGGAGCTCTCGGCTCAGTTTTCATTGGATCTCGCATTTGTAGTAGTTTTGAAGATCTCGGGTTGTCTTACTAATTACTGGTGTTGAAGCTTTTTTATTCATTCAAGATGAATAATCAGTTAGGAGAAGCTTACCTCAATGAAAATAACAAGCTGGATGGATCCAATTACTTTGGTTGGAAATTCAAGCTATAGAGCTTGCTTGAAGGACACAATGCATGGACAATTGTGAATAATGATGAGGTGAAGCCACCTAGATGCAGGAGGAACAACATCAACAATCCAAGACTGGGACAAGTGGGATACTAACGCGAAAATGCTCCTAAATTTGTAAGTGAAAGATTGTGTTATTCCCCATGTTAAGGATCTCTATGAGGTCAAGAACATCAATCGATTTTTGTTCTTGAAGAGAAATATTCTCTCCATCAAGATGGAGGAGAATGAGGCATTTGTAGCATTTATTTCACGGATCAAGGAGCTCAAGAACAGGATGGGTGACATCGGTGAAGTTGTGTTAGATACAAATTTGGTGACGATTACCATGAGTGGTATGACTGGCGAGTATCAGATGTCATCACTAGATTGAATGCAAGAGAAAAAGCCCCTGTGTTTGAAGAATTGATAGGGATCCTCATGCAAGAGGAGGAAAAGCAGTGGACTCATAAACTTAGAGTTTAGATCTGGCCTTAATGACAAAGAAGAAGCCCTTGAGAGGAAAGCCAAATGTAGCACAGAAGAGCAACACAACCCCACAGAGAAAGATACCTCCACCTCAAGGTATGTCTTTCAATAGAAATGACTCTGCAACCAAATGTTTTTATTGTGGTAGAACTGGCCATATAGCTAGATATTGTATGAAGAAGAAGTTTGATGAAGGATGGAAGAGACATAAGCAACATGCAAGTCATTTTGATGATGAGGAACAAAGTCAAAACCTCAAACTATTCATATCTAACTCTGCGTTTGAAGCAAATTCTTGGTTTATGGACTCAGGTGCATCCATCCATATGACAGGGAACAGACAGTGATTTTAAGACTTTAAAGAGACTAGCAGTGGAGCAAACATCTATCTTGGTGATGATAGAGGGTACTGAATCAAAGGTTATGGTAATATTCCTGTCGTTTTGCCTAATAGAAATATTAGACATATCCATAATGTAATGTATGTACTGGGGATCAAAAAGAATTTGATCTTTGTTTCTACTATAAATTATCAGAATCTCAAGGTAGAGTTTTATAAATCATATTGTGTCATTAAATACCTATTGGATTGTATGAAGTCTATTGCATCAAGTATTCATGTGGGAGTATTGTACAAGTTAAATATCAAAAGCACACCAAATTAGCAATTGACATCATCTACGATGACTACAGTGGACCTATGGCATCACCATATTAACTTCAATGATCTCCTGCTATTACAAAAAAGAAGTATGGTCGAAAGTTGCACAAAGATGAATTTCCTGTGAACACTGATAGAAGGAGGAGAGATATACTCGAGCTGGTACACACAGATTGATGTGGGCCTATGCAGACAAAGTCATTAGGTGGTGCATACTATTTTTTACTATTTATTGATGACTGTACTAGATTTACTTGGGTGTATTTCCTCCGGAAGAAGAGCCACACTTTTGAATACTTCTAGGAGTTCAGGAGTATGGTTGAAAAATAGCCAGTTAAAAGCATACGGATTCTTCCCTCGGATCGAGGGGGAGAGTAAAAGAAAGCTTGTGCCCTCAAATACTGCAAAGGTAATGGGATACAACAACAATTTACAGTACCCCACACTCCTCAACATAACGGGGTTGCAAAGAGGAATAACAAAACCCTTATGGAGTGCGCTCGCAGTATCATCTTAATAGGTAAGAATCTTTCTAATGGTTTTTGGGTTGCAACAATAAATATTGTAGTATATCTAAAGAATAGGAGTCCAAAAATAAGTTTAGATTTCAAAACTCCTTTTGAAGCTTTATTTCGCTATAAGCCTGTAGTTAAGCATTTGAAAGTTTTTGGCAGTAAAGCCTTTTCTCATGTCGCAAAGGAAGATAGAAAGAAATTGGATTCAAAGGCCATCAAATGTATTTTTGTTGGGTATTGTAGAGAATTTAAGGCTTACAAACTATTTAATCCGTCTACTCATAAAATTTTTGCGAGAAGAGATGTAGTGTTTCATGAGTAGGTTAATGATGGAAGCCATGAGAGTGCTAATGAAGAATGGCACATGCCCTTGTTGGTGGAAGAAGGAAGTGTTGAATTAGGTGACAGTAGTGAACAACAACAACAGCAGATGCAGCAACAATAGGAATATGATATAGATGTCAAGCCATGTCCAGAAAATGATGATCAGATAAGGGTTGAAGCTACCCCATCACTCAGGAGATCAGGTAGGAAGGTTGAGTTGCTAGCAAGATATAGGGAAAATTATTTAATAATTAGTATGATGAATGTTGTTGAGCCCTCTAGTTATAAAGAAGTGAGTCAATATAGTGAATGGAGGGCTGCTATGGAAGAGGAAAATGAATCAATCCTCAGAAATAAAACTTGGGATTTAGTTAAACTACCTAAAGGCAAACAACCCATAAGATGTAAATAGTTGTATAAGCCTAAATTTAAAGTAGATGGGACCATAGATAAGTATAAAGCTAGGCTGGTTGCAAAGGGGTATTCACATCAAGAAGGCATAGATTATGATGAAACATTTTCCCCTGTAGCTAAACTAAACACAATCAAAATGATAACTGCTCTAGCTACCAAACACCATTGGATGATTCACTAGTTAGATGTTAAATCTAAATTTTTGAATGGGGACTTAAAAGAAGAAGTCTACTTAGTGCAACCTGAGGGGTTTGTCAACTAGGGTGAAGAACATTTAGTTTGCAGGTTGAAGAAAGTGTTGTATGGACTAAAACATGCACCTAGGTCATGGTATGATCAAATTGATTCATTTTTCTTGCAGCATGGTTATAAAAGAAGCAAAAACGACCCTATTCTTTATACTGTGTTCGATAAAGAGGGAAGGATTGTTTTGATTTCTTTATATGTAGATGATCTAATCATTACAGGGAATGATGTTAATCTCATTAAATAAATCAAGGAGCAGATGTCACAAGTCTTTTAGATGAAAAACGTTGGATAGCTACATTACTGTTTGGTTTGAAAGTCTCGAGGGATTCTGGACAAACTTTTCTATCACAAAGTAAGTATGTCAGGAGCTTACTGGAAAAGTTCACAATGGATCAATGCAAAGCTACAACAATACCTTTACAACATAACTTAAAACTTCAGAATGACAATGGATCTAAGGAGGCAATTGCGACTTTGGTTGCAGTCTAATCTACTTGACTACAACTAGGCTTCATTTGGCTTATGCAGCAAGTGCATTGAGCCAATTTATGTCAAAGCCCCTTGAGAGCTATTGGGTTGCCACAAAAGGTGTTTTAACATATCTAGAGGGAACCTTAGATTTTGGTATTGTTCATAATCATTCGTGTGATGTTAGATTAACATGTTTTCACATTCCGATTGGGTTCGAAATGTAGATGATAAACGATCCATAACACGCTATGCATTTAATAATGGATCTGGGGTCATTACCTGGAGCAGCAAAAAGAAGAATGCAATATCCTTGTCTTGTGGGGAAGCTGAATATCGAGCTATGTGTGCAACAACATGTGAAATAGTTTGGTTGAGGAGACTTCTTGCAACAATGATCAAATGTGACAACGAGCTCCATCAAACTTGCAAATAACCCAATATTTCATAAGAACACAAAACATATCAACCCACAGTTTCATTTTCATTTTCTCAGGGAGAAAGTTTAGTCAAAATAAATCCATATTGAATATTGTAATAGTTGTGACATTGTTGCTAATATTTTTACCAAACCTCTTGGTAGAATCAAATTTGAGTTGTTTAGAGAAGTCTTAGGTATATCTGTAAATCCATTTCTCCATTAAAGGGGAGCGTTGAGAGTAAGAGTAATGTTGAAATGTCTTAATGGAGTGATGGTTCAAACCGAACATTAGATTGGGATTATATTCCTGTTTTCAAGAGTGTTGTTTCAACTTCCCTAAATGTGTGTAAATTATAATTATCTCTCATGTAATGCAATGTGTGTTCTGTAGACACAGTCTTACAAGTGGTGTTCACGCTGTTTAATAAAATTGATTCTTATTTTTGACAATATTTATGTTTATTTTATGATATTTTTTCAAATTTCAAGAAGAAAAACGTATTCCTTCCTAAGATTTTTCTATGCTGCATTGCCTTATAATTTTTCAATCTTTATGAAGTAATTATTGATGTAAGGCCGCAGGTCATTCTCTATGACTATGTTCTAAAGCGTGAAACTCTTATATGCATTTACTGTCTCATTCCATACATGGAATGTTGGCGATTGATAAGAATTCAATGTAATGTGTTGTTTTTGGTTTTTACATGACTGTCCTGCATGGAGAGATCGCTAAATTTGTTGTTATATATGCCGATGGACAAAGCATCGATGCTGGATGAAATAATTGAGTACGTCAAATTTCTGCAGATGAAAATAAAGGTTGTAACTTTGATCCAAATCTCTTGCAAGTTTGAATTTCTGCTCAGTGTTAGTTCTCAAATCTCAGATGTTCTGTACGTTTTGAGCGCGAGTAACCTTGGCGATACAGGTCCAATTGGACCTCTAACTCCGAATGTTGCAGCTGAGGTACAACATTTGATTATAGAGAACTAATGATCAAGAAATGCAACATTTGATTACAGTTTCTATGGCGTCATTTATTACAAGACATGTAGTTTAAATTCTTGATAAAATTATAGAGAACTACTCATGAAGAAATGTAACATTTGATTGCAGATTCTATAGCGTCATTTGTTACAAAGACACGTAGTTAAAAAAAAGAAATATTTCAGAACAGTAATAATAAACTGAAACCTTTGTGAAAAGATTTAGGATTAGCATATCGCTGAGATTTTACATTATAGATAGTTTATCTCTTCACAGTGCACATATTTATATGGTAAACTCTTCACGTTGCACATATTTATATGGGTTTTTCAGTTACTGTAGTCATTTTAAAAATGAACTTGCAGTAGGTCATTGTATAAGAGGTTCGTAGAAATTGATACAGTTAAATGAATAAAGTGTTTTTTTTAATGCAATATGGATGAAAGATATTAGATGAGGCTAAATGTTGTCCAGCTCAATGCTATACTTAACCTACTTATGTATGGTTTTTAATAACATTTTTGGGGAAGTAATATGGTTTTTAATTTTGAAGGGAAGCTTTTAACTTTTTGACATTTTGATGAATTTACTTCATGTATTATATTTATTAATTTAATTTAATTTAATTAATTGAAAGAGTATTTTTGGTAAAATTACATAAAATAATATATAGTCAATGTGTATCAAATCAATCAGTGTGGTAAATGAACCACACTGTTGGTTTGGTGGTTCGAAAGACATCGATGTGATTTTATTTTATGTGATTTTTACGGAAAATGTTGTTACAATTAATATGGATTACAGAAGTCTAAATTCTACAATTATATATATATATATATAATAATATATAATATATATATATATTTGCAAAACATTATTTATAAATATGATGTTCATTATTTACTTTATATTAACTTATATCTACTCTAATATTGAAATAAACAAGATTAAGAAGAGTTCAATTTCTGGAAGTGCAAAACTATTTAAAAAAAAAAAAAAAGGAATGATTTACACTTTCATACATTTGATCTTTCTACATGCTTGATAAGTATAAGATTAAAGTGGATGTAATCTAGTGTTAATAATAGAAAATTAAACAAAATTTATAGACAATCAACATTATGAATATGGATATGTCTAACATTCATTTAATCATTAGAGATTTACTCACTTTTGGTTGGTGGCTCAATTTTGTAGATGATCAATATTATGTATATGTATATGTTTGAGATGAATCTAAACATTTTAAATTTACTCATTTGCCTTAGTTTGTTGAGAATAAACTTGTTATTATCAAGAACTATACTTTAAGAATGACTCAAGGAATAAGTTGAATACAAATAAAGTCACAATGTGTAATGGTGAAAAATTTGCATTCAAATCAATGTGTTGATTTCATTATACATGTCAGTTTATAACACAATGGTTTCAACTTCCATGTCAATTTCCGTTTCTAATTCTATTCATGTTATCTTTTATTTAATTTGAATTTTAATGGCAACGCGAGTTTCTATTCTACTTCAACTAGGAGCACTTTACCCTATATGCTACAACTTCAACATAGCGAGGGGATGCCCAACAAGCTCACCCTAGATAGTCTTTATGATCATATAGATCTATTAGGGAAGAGAGAGTAGAATATAAAATAGATTTAGATCCAAAACTTGATAAGAAATTAAAGTTACTAGAATAGAAGTAGGACAAAAAAATATTAGGGTTTAAGATTGAATTGTTAAAAATGATGTAATGTCCCCAACCTCCTATTAGGAAATTCTAGGATGACCAAACCACTCATAATGCCAAGATTTAAGTGTAGAAAGGAGACACGCAAAAAAATCACATATACAAACTGTTATACACCATAAAAAATAATTGCACATTGGAATATTATTAACAATAAATGCATTACTAATGATAGTAATCCATATTAACCAGATAATAGGGTTTCCAACACACATTCATTAATTGAATATAAAACCATACCATAAACATGAAAAATTATCTATAATGAAATAAGCCACTAGTTCCAAGCTCTCCACTTTCCACACAACCATGGACATAGTTATTCATCAATCTCAACCATGAGTCACCTTATGTTGGGGCTACAAATCCATGGTCAATGGTGTAGAAACCATAAAGAGAAAAATACTATTGGACAAGGAACCCATTCAACAACACTACCCTAACCATGGGCTCCCACTCCCAAACCTACAATAGTGCCACACCTCTTCTTTGCGTTCTACTAGTCCCTTGGTGGTGCCCACCTTTAAGGCTACCTTATATCCAATCAGAGATGGTCTAAGCCCGGTATTGCAAGAGCTCTTCTTGCTCCCTTAACACCTTTACAACCATAAATCAAATTACCTTCTAGCTATTCTAGAATCCAAAGCACAAGGCTCGCCAGCTAGTTTCACCATAGCTCATTATAGCAAAATGGGATAGAGTAGAGCGTGAAATCCATAATTCCTCCCTCCAACTACCTGAGGAAAATATACATGTTTTAAATATGCATGTCCTCTCTCTACCATGTGGCACTCCTTGTAGCCATCTAGGCCCCATGTACACTTTTCCTCAACATCAAACATAACATCCATTACCCATCGCCATGGGATTGCACTACCCCCCATACTCTTTTTTCATGGAGTGGACTTATTTTGTTAATATAGAAATATTTTCAATATTACAATATGTACAATCTTGTCCCTCCTACCACTTTGCATAAACAACATATATGTCCCTAGCAAGATAGATCCAAAACCCATGTACACATATACATAAGCACGTAGGACTACAAAAATTACTCCATCTTGCCATCCTAATTGTTATATACATGTGGCTCACTAGTCTAATATAAGAGTATATACATTTACATGACAAACCAACAAGGGTATTACCTTCATACATTGTCCTCATGCATTGTCTTCAATGAAACATACATTCACACACACACACACATCAGTAAAAAAGATGAGGGTACTCCCTCATGACAACCTCTTACTCCCAAATAGCCTCGTCAAGACCGAGTAGGGTCCATGGTACCTTTACCATCTTGACTACTCAATTCTAGAGCACTTTGAGCATCCTATCAGAAATCTATATTTGTACCTAGAAATATCCTTCTAGTTCCACCTTAATCATATGCCAATCAATCACTTAATAAATACTAAGAATATAATTTTTGAGAGAATACACATGGAGGTCATCATGAGCATGCATGGATGCAAGTAACACTAGTCTATATGTAGCAGAGTCGATCCTCTTTATAATCTGGAATAGGCCAAAATAATGTCCTACAAATTTGGCACAACTACCAAATTTTATTAAGCTCTTATGCAGTCTAACTTTTAAAAATACATGATCCCTAATTGTAAACTCCAAGTGCATCCCATTTTTATCTTCCTAAATTTTCTTGTACTTGGTAGTTTTCATATTTTTCTTGATTTTCGCAACCTGATCTTCCATTTCTCTAAGTAATTCCACACCAACCATGACTTTGTCTACTAGATTGCTCCAACTCATAGGAGTATGACACCTCCTCTAATATAACACTTCAAACAAACTCATTTTTAATGAAGGTTGATATCCATTATTTATGCAAACTCTACCTATTGTAATTTGTCCTCCCATTTGGATGGTTTATCCATTACATACATTTGTAACATATCTCCAAACATCTCGCTAATCTTCTCAGTCTCTCCATCAGACTCTCGGTCATAAATAGTAGTAAAATTCAAGTTAGTACCTAACCCTTGAAATAATCACATCGAAAAATTAGATGTGAACTTTGCATATTTTTCTAAAATAAATTTCATGGGCACACCATGTAGCCTAGAAATTTCTCTCATAAAAACATTTACTATGTTAGCTACTTCATACATTCATTTCATGGGTATGAAATGAGAAACCTTGGTAATATTATCAACCACTACCATAATCACATCATGGCCTTTCGCTTTTCTAGGCAATTAGTAATAAAATCCATTAACACCACATCCCACTTCCACTCGAGAATGGTTATGGGATGCAACAAGCTCGTTGGGGGCTTGTTCTCACCCTTAAGTATATGACATTCCAAACATCCTCCTCTGTCATTTTCTACATCCTTCTTTAATCCTAGCCAAAAGTATTTATTCTTTACCACTATAATAGTTTTATAATAACCCAAGTGTCCTGCATAAGGAACCCTATGTATTACATTTAGAATCAACTCTTTTACATCCTATACATATGGTACATATATATGGATTCTATAGAGAATAATTCCATCTTCTTAAAGATGATAATCTAAATAAATTTTCTACTTCTCCTCTTGCTATAAACTATTCTTGATGGCCAAATATCATTGATCCAAATTTACAACTTTTTTAACTCTGGAAATTATATATGCCTTACATATACGTACTATTGAAGCATCCACCAAATGCACTCTTCAACTAAGAACATCTGCTACATTTTTCTCCTTTCCCTTAATTTACTTAATCTTGGAATCATATTCAACTAACAATTCTAACCACCTGATCTGTGAAGAATTTAGATTGGGTTCAAACAAATGCTACAAACCATAGTGATCAATCTATAATGAAAATCTTTAGGCCATGAGATAATGTCTCCATGTCATAAGATCATGAATGATAACTTCTAATTCTAAGTCATGTGAACCATAGTTTATTTCATGTTCCTTCAACTTTCTTGTACTCATAACACACCACATGTAGTCTATTTTTCATAAGCACTCCTCTTAGAATTTCTTTATTGGCTTCAGTGCTTACAAGGAAATTCTTATTTAAGTATCCAATCTTCAACACTAAAGCATTTTTTAGCAAATCCTTCAAGTGATGGAAGGTTTATTCACACTCAAGAATCCATTCAAATTTTACACCTTTACTATGTAATGAAGTAATAGGATAAGCAATCCTAAAAAATCCCCAAATGAACCTTTTATAATAACCAATTAGACCTATAAATTGCCTAAATTCTATAACATTCTTTAATGTTGGCCATTCCTTGATGGCCATAATATTTTTAGGTCCATATTTCTCCCATCCTCTAAAATGATATGACCAAAATAATGGATATGCTTATGATAAAAAGAGAATTTCTTGGTTTTAACATATAGATGCTAATTCTCCCTAAACACTTGTAAAACTATATCAAAATATCATCTTCCTTACACTTAAAATATATCAAAATATCATCTAGGAAGACAATGAAAAACTTATCCAGATATTCCTTGAAGACATTCTTCATTAAGCATATAAAAACACCTATTGCATTGGTTAATCCAAGAGGAACCGTCATGAAATCATAATTCCCATAATGAGTTTGGAAATTTGTCTTACTAATATATTATTTTTTTATTCGTAGTTGACAATATGGCCACCATATCAATATTGGAAAATACCTTTTCTCACCAAAGTTGATTGAACAAATCATTTATCCTTGACAATGGACATTTATTCTTAAAAGTCATTTTGTTCAATTTCTTAAATTCCACACATAATTGCAATGATCCATGTTTTTTCTTCACAAGCAATACTAGAGCGCCTCATGGTGGTACACTTGGTCATATGTACCACATCTTTAATAACTCCTATAACTGCATCTTTAATTCATTGAGATACATATTATTCATCCTATAAGGTGATTTAGAAACTAGATCAGCAATAAGTACCATATATATGGTGAAATATTTATCTCTCCATGGAGGTAATCCTGGAATCTCCACAAATATGTCACCATATTCTCGCAGCACATGATAATCTTCCAAGTTAACTAGATGATCTCTATTTTGTTCCTCCACATGAGCTACTAATATTTTCCATCCTTTTCTAAAATCCTTCTTTAGGTATAAAAATAATATCCCTATAATAGATATTGATCTAGGAACTCCTTCGACCTTCCTCTATTGACCTTCCTCAATAGTACATGTAAAATACATGCTATAGTATTATATAACCACATGGTGCTTCTCTAGCCAATATATGTTGATCAAATAACCCTAAGATCCAATCGATATTATATTTAATTCAATCTTAGTACTTAGTTTATTCAAATCAATTGGAAATTATTTCATTAGTTCTGTAATTATTCTTTTTACTCTTATACATAATTGAACCAAACATGCCCTTCAGTGCTTGTTCTTCTCCAAATTAAAATTCTATCCCAACTTTAGGAAAATATAACTATGAATAGCTCCATAGTCTATTAAAATCATAGTAGGTTGATTATGTAACTTACCTTTTGTTATCACTCCTCTGGATCTCCAAGTCTGAGAAAGAGTCCAGCTGAGGTAACCACAGACCAATCCTTTGACTTGGTAGCTAGCCCTACCAGGCTGGAGAGGGCTCTCTCCAAAGAATCACAGCTAGCAGGGTTGGATGGATTAGAGTTTTAGGCTAGGTATAAAGTGTAGAGGTTGTTTTGATTTGATTTGGTGGGGTTTATTGCTAGATGAGGGTATTAGGTCAAAGAAGCTAGGTCAGGGAAAATGTGATATGATTGCAAACATTCGAAAGGGCAAGGTAGGTAGGAGGCTTAGCACTTCAAAGGTGTTTTGGTGAGATGGTTTAAGACTGATGAGGAGTTAGGAAGGGCATAGGAGATGTATTCTTCCTAAACTAAAGAAAAATGGACAAATTATTATAACTTTCCAAAAACAGAGCATGAACAAACATGTATTCTACCTATCAACTTGAAAATGACCATATAATAGACATTAAATGGTTTATGAGCATACAAAACATTCATACAGATGATCAAAAATAATAAACAATGATAAAAATTCATACCACATATATCCCAAAGATATAGCTGCAACTCATCTATTAATACTAGCCAAAATTTGTGTTCTGATCACTAGTAATACATCCAACTAAGTCCAACCTTTGAAAAGAATGAAAAGTAAAATATATAGGCCTCAAAACAGACTCCTCTCAACCTCAGGGGTCAAATCCATGAGAGGGGGAGCAGTTCCACCAAAATATGAACTGATAGCTAGAGTGTAGGGCGGTCAAAGTGACTCATCCCTAATTATAATGAAACTAATTAATTACACCTCATAGAGTCTATTTACCTAATGTATTTACCCTAGGTAATAGTAAAAAGACCATAATTACATTATTAAAAGCTTGATTTCCAAAGATGAAAATCAAATCTGGAGATAACAGTGAAAAATCAGGCAACTGGTCAAACACACCCTCTCCGTGTCAAATGAACCTTCTCTGTGTCAAATACCCCCTCCATCTTGTAGGATGATTTTGACTACCTTTCCTGTTCTAAATTGGGCCCGGGATAGCTCATTAGAAAGCTTATCCTATCTAGTTTCCCAATCTACCTTTAGTTTGGAAACTGGACTTTATTTGACCCCTCAAAAATTGATTCTCCCAAAACTGGGTAAACGCACAGCGCCAAGATGAAAAAGGAGGCAGAACATTGATTTTTTAGGTGTTTTTTCACCTTTTCACCTGCCAATTGTGAAAACCATTGCTTGTAAAGTTGCTTTCCTGCATGTCTTCCCTACTCTAAATCCAATGGTTTTCTTCTTTTTTTCCAAAACATTCCCCAAACAAAAGCGCAACGCCCTTGGCATTCTAGCTGTCAAAATTTTGTGTATAATTACTTGAAAAACACAAAAACTTCAAAATTACCACATAAATTCTCAAAATTAGTGGAATGGTTGTTGATCATATAGTTTGCGCATGAAGTGAGGCTTCAGAAAGGATGCCAATTATTCCTTCCTCTTCTTGCTTTTTTAGGGCTTCAATCTTTGCATTAGATCTTCTAAGCTTTTCCCTTGCAATCTTGTTCCTAATGGCATAATGTTTTTCCATCTTTCTCTGAATGTCATTTTCTTTTTTGGCCTTGTCTAGGGGATTTTGCAAATTCTGGTTTACCTTCTCAATACAACGCTCCCAGCTCTCATTAATCATGATGGCAAACTGTTCATTCCATGTGAGTTGATTTGCAAGCTCAACTTCCTTTTGTCCCTCTAGTTCTAGAGCTCTTTTCAACCCTCTAGTTCTAGGCCTCCTTTTTGGTTCTTGTTCAAGTTCACCATACCTGTCATACACTTCATCAAGCAATTCTTTAGCTTTCATTTCTTCTCTTTTTTCCTTGATGAGTTGAATCTCCATGGTATCATGCTTGGCTTGAAGCTACTAGTTTTCTTGCTCATTATATGAAATGATAAATTTATACCTTTCTAAATTGGTCTAGAGCTCCTTGATGAGTGCATCATTTTCCTTTATGAAAATGCTAGAGTCCTCATTGTCATCATGCTCATCTAGGTCAACAAGGTCAAAATCCACCTCTGTCTCATGGAGCTCCTCCTCCTCATGTTTTATCTCTGCTTGAACCTCTGATTCTTTCATCTTTTCTTTGCCTTTGTGTACATGTTTTGTTGCTGAAGAAGGCAAGGCCCCTCCCAAAATATGTAGGGAAAACACCTCCCTATGATAGCTTATATCTATTATATTATTGAAATACACGCAGTTAAGAAGAGTTCAATTTTTGAAAGTGCAAAACTATTTTAAAGCTAAAAAAATTCAAGAATGATTTACACTTTCATACATTTGATCTTTCTAGATGTTTGATAAGTCTAATATTAAAGTGGATGTAAGCTAGTTTTAATAATAGACAATTAAACAAAATTTATAGACAATCAACATTATGTATATACATATCTCTAACATTAATTTAATCATTAGAGATTTACTCACTTTTGGTTGGTGGTTCAATTTTGTAGATGATCAATATTATGTATATGTATATGTTTGATATGAATCTAATCATTTTAAATTTACTCATTTGCCTTAATTTGTTGAGAAAAAACTTGGTATTATTCAGAACTATACTTTAAGAATGACTTGAGGAATAAGTTGAATACAAATAAACTAACAATGTGTAATGGTGAAAAAGTTGCATTCAAATCAATGTGTTGATTTCAATGTACATGTCAATTTATAACACAATGGTTTCAACTTACATGTCAATTTTAGTTTCTACTTCTATTCATGTTAGCTTTTATTTAATTTCAATTTTAATGGCAACGCCAGTACTAGGAGCACTTTACCCTATATGCTACAACTTCAACATACCAAGGGGATTCCCAACAAGCTCACCTTAGATAGTCTTTATAATCATATAGATCTATTAGGAAAGAGAGAGTAGAATATAAAATAGATTTGGATCCAAAACTTGATAACAAATTAAAGTTGTTAGAATGGAAGTAGGAAAAAAATATATTAGGGTTTGAGATTGAACTACTAAAAATGATGTAATGTCCCCAACCTCCTATTAGGAAATTCTAGGACAACCAAACCACACATAATGCCAAGATTTAACTGTATAAAGGAGACATGCAAAAAAATTCACATATACAAACCATTATACACCAAAAAAATAATTGCACATTGGAATATTATTAACAATAGATGCATTGTTAATGATAGTAATCCATATCAACGAGATAATAGGGTTTCCAACACACATTCATTAATTGAATATAAAACCATACCATAAACATGAAAGATAATCTATAATGAAATAAGCCACTAGTTCTGATCTCTCCACTTTCCACACAACCATAGACATACTGCTTCATCAATCTCAACCATGAGTCACCCTATGTTGGGGATACAAATCCATAGTAAATGGCGTGGAAACAAAATAAGAGACAAATACTATTGGACAAGGAACCCATTCAACAAACACTACCCTAACCATGGGCTCCCACTCCAAAACCCACAATAGTGCCACACCCATTCTTTGCGTCCTACTAGTCCCTTGGTGGTGCCTGCCTTTAAGGCTACCTTATATCCAATTAGAGATGGTCTGAGCCCAATCTTGCAAGACCTCTTCTAGCTCCCTTAACACCTTTACAACCATAAATCAAATTACCTTCTAGCTAACCTAGAACCCAAAGCACAAGGCTCGCCAGCTAGTTCCACCATAGTTCATTACAGCAAAATGGGATACAGTAGAGTGTGAAATCCATAATTCCTCCCTCCATCTCGAAAATATACATGTTTTAAATATGCATGTTTTTTCTCTGCCATGTGGCACTCCTTGTAGCCATCTAGGCCTCATGTGCACTTTTCCCCAACCTCGAACATAACATCCATTACCTATCGCCATGGGGTTGCACTACCCCCCATACTCTTTTTTCATGGAGTGGACTTATTTTGTTAATATAGAAATATTTTCAATATTACAATATGTACAATCTTGTCCCTCCCACCACTTTACATAAACAACATATATGTCCCTAGCAAAATAACTCCAAAATCCATGTACACATATACATAAGCACGTAGGATTACAAAAATGACTCCATCTCACCATCCTAATTGTTATAAACATGTGGCTCACTTGTCTAATATAAGAGTATATACATTTACATTACAAACCAACAAGGGTATTACCTTCTTACATTGTCCTTATGCATTGTCCTCAATGCAACATACACACACACACACACATCACTAAAAAAGATGAGGGTACTCCCTCATGATAACCTCTTACTCCCAAGTGGCCTCGTCAAGACCGAGCAGGGTCCATTGCACCTTCACCATCTCGACAACTCAATTCTAGAGCACTTTGAGCATCCTATCGAAAATATATATTGGTTGTACCTAGAAATATCCTTATAGTTCCACCTTAATCATATGCCAATAAATCACTTAATAAATACTAGGAATATAGTTTTTGGGAAAATACACATGGAGGTCATCATGAGCATGCATGGATGCAAGCAACACTAGTCTATATGTAGGAGAATAAATCCTCTTTATAGTCTAGAATAGGCCAGAATGATGTCCTACAAATTTGGCACAACGACCAAATTTTATTAAGCTCTTCTCCGCTCTAACTTTTAAAAATACTTGATCCCTAATTTTAAACTCTGAGTGCATCCCATTTTTATATTCATAACTTTTCTTCTTATCCTTGGTAGTTTTAATATTTTTCTTGATTTTCACAACCTAATCTTCCATTTCTCTGAGTAATTCCACACCAACCATGACTTTGTCTAATAGATTGCTTCAACTCATAGGAGTATGACACCTCCTCTAATATAACACTCCAAACAAACTCATTTTTAATGAAGGTTGACATCCATTATTATGCAAACTCTACCTATTGTAATTAGTCCGCCCATTTGGATGGTTTATCCATTACATACATTTGTAACATATCTCCAAACATCTCATTAATCTTCTCAGACTCTCGGTCATAGATAGTAGTAAAATTCAAATTGGTACCTAGCCCTTGAAATAATCACATTGAAAAATTAGATGTGAACTTTGTATATTTGTCTAAAATAATTTTCATGGGCACACCTTGTAGCCTAGAAATTTCTCTCATAAAAACATTAAATATGTTAATTACTTTATACGTTCATTTCATGGGTATGAAATGAGAAACTTCAGTAATATTATCAACCACTACCATAATGACATCTTGGCCTTTTTCTTTTCTAGGCTATTAGTAATAAAATCCATTAACACCACATCCCACTTCCACTCAATAATGGTTATGGGATGTAACAAGCTTGTTGGGGGCTTGTTCTTAGCCTTAAGTATATGACATTCTAAACATCCTCCTATGTCATTTTATACATCCTTATTTAATCCTAGATAGGGTTCAAACAAATGTTGTAAACCATAGTGATCAGTTGTTATGAAACTAGCTCACAAATAGATAGAAAAGATAGATCAATACCTTAGAAATAAGCCTCTTCGAGGGCGCAACCTCCTTTACACTACACAAATGAACAATTCTTGGATGAAAAGACCTTCTTTCTATATATAGGAGTCTAAGGGGTCATAATATAATCAAAGCCAACATAACAATAATAATGTAAGGGCACAATAATAATAATAGTGGGCTTCTATGGGGCACAATAATAACAATATGGGGATTAAGTGGGTACAACAATATAATAAGGGGGTTGTACTAATAACAATAAGGGGTTACATTAGTAATATAGGGGCCTAACATGACCCTCTCCTTCAAAAAGTGTTGTCCTCAACACTTGAGTAGTTCTTGATGCTTCTATATAACATTCTTGTCCTCCCATGTGGAATATTCAGCGGGTAAGTTATTCCACTTGATGAGATACTATGAAATTGATTGATTTTGTAGCTATCAGGTTCTTGTTTATGTGATTGCTCCAAGTTCCAATGTGATTTTTCCTTCCTCTTCAAGTTCTGGCAATATTATTTGAACTGGGATATTCTGCAACTTTTGAATGAATGGCCACACTTCTTTGTCCTTCTTCCATTCATCCCTTGCTTCATTTATCCAATCTGATTGGATAATAGAAATAGCACAAAACAATGCTTCCACATCCTCATCCTTCCTTGAGAGTGTATTTGCAACAAAAAGTTTCTTCCCTTTTCTATAGATGATGTCAACGTCATAACCCAACATATTTGTGACCCATTTTTTATATTCTTCTAACGATAAAATTTGTTGTAAAAATTATTTAAGACTATCATGATCAATTTTTACGTTGAAGTGTATTCCCATTGGGTAAGGTCACCAGTTCTTAAGTGCATGGAGTATTGCCAACATTTCCTTCTCATAAATATCTTTCTTGAGATGTAGCCGTAAAAATACCCAATCACCTACATCAAAACTTTTCTCATTGTGTTGTTGATCTACCTGTTGTTTCATTCGATTCTGCACCAAAGTGGAATTATCCTTTAAAAGTTGGAGAACTTGTTGTTGATGCTCAATGTGATCTTTCACTGCTTGAACCTTTTTCTTCTTGACATGTCCTTCTATCTTGATAGTTTGAGGAGTGGTAATTTCTTCCAATGCTTTAAAAGATATGGTCGGATTCATTTCTTGATGCTTGATGTGATCTTTCACTTCTTGAATATTTTTCTTCTTGATATGTCCTTCTATATTGATAGTTTGAGGAGTGGTAATTCTGGCCAATGCATTACAAGATAGGGTTGGATTTATTTCTTCTTTCTCGATGTGATATTTCACTTCTTGAACCTTTTTCTCCTTGATATCTCCTTCTATATTGAGAGTTTGAGGAGTGGTAATTCTTGTCAATGCTTTACAAAAGATGGTCAGATTCATTTCTTCTTTCTGTAGGGTTGGGTCTTGGTGTATATCCTCTTATTTTTATGTTTCTTGATCCTTTTCTGCCTCCTCTTCATACCCTAAGTAGAATAATTTCTTTTCAGCACACTTATGACCTTTAGTGCATTTGCTATCACAATTGTAACAAAGCCCCTTTTCTCTTTTTTCTTCCATTTGTTGTGGTGTAAACCTTGTAAGTTGTGGAAGGCTAGGAGAAGAAATAATTCCATAATTATAGTCATGAGTGGTGGGATTCCTTGTTTCCATAATTTCTCTTTCAATTTTTCTTGCACACCTAAATGCCTTCTCCAATGAATCAGGTTCCCAAAGACGAACCTCATGTTGAATGTTATCCTTTAAAGTACCTATGAAGACATCAATCATTTGTTTCTTTAGAATATCATTTACCCTTATATTCAATTTTTGGAAGTCCTCAATGTGCTCTACCATTGAACACTATTGTTTGAGATTTATCAATTTCCTAAAGAAAGTGTTTCTCTTTGTATCCTCATAATGTGCTATCATTTCCTTCGTGAAAATTGACCACGTAACAAGTGGTTTATGAGAACAAAGCCCTTTATACCATAAAAAGTGATCCAGTTCTAAATATGAAGATGAAATACATACCTTTTGTAACAGTTGCGCCTCATGTAGCTCAAAATATTTCTCCATATATAGTATCCAATTTACCAGATTCTTGCCAGAAAACTTCCTCATATCGCCTTTTCTTGATTTTAGGAGGTCAATCTTGAAACGACTATAACTCTGTAATTTCAACTCTTTCAGTTCTGAAATTGCGACTTGCAGTAGCCCTCTTTGTCCTCTTTCCAATGCTACTAGTCTAATCAAAATTGGATTCTACAAGAAAGAGTTATGCAAAATCTCCAAGGATGACCTGATTATATACCTTTTTAGAAGATAAAACTTTTATGAAGTGCCACGTGTCACTATTTTGACCTTTGGATCTAAAACTTATACACAAGAAACTAAAGTCCATCCTCTTTATGTAACTTATTACGAAACTTCAATCTGATGCTCAAAGAGACAATTATGACGATTTTCCCAAGGTAACCTCTTTGGAATGTAATTCGAGGGTCTGCACAAACCCTTACTTCCTCAGACTATATCTCCAAAACTATAGAGATATTGGATCTGAAATACGGAGTTGAGGTTCAAACCTAATTCTTCTCAAATGGGTTTTTGTTTTAGCTTTTGAAACTTTGTAGAAAATGTGTATAGCGAAACTCCTACGATGACCTATTTTAGCTAAAATTCTGGAGCTTGGAAAAACCTTAAATTCCTCAGATCATATCTCTGAAAATATAGTGAGACAAGCTCTGAAATTTGGATCCTTGGTTCAAAGCTAGTTCATATCAAATGGGTTTTTTTTTTTCGCTTCTGAAATGTCACATAAAAAGAGTTATAATGAAAATTCCACAATGACCTATTTGGAGCAAAGAAACCCTAGAATCCAAAACTCTGATACCAAATGTTATGAAACCAGCTCACAAAAAGATAGAAAAGATAGATCAACGCCTTAGAAATACGCCTCTTTGAGGGGGAAACCTCTTTTACATTACACAAATGAACAATTCTTGGATGATACAAATGACAAGACCTTCTTTCTATATATAGGAGACTAAGGGGTCATAATATAATCAGAGCCGACATAACAATAATAATGTCAGGGCACATTAATAACAATAGTAGGCTTCTATGGGGCACAATAATAACAATATGGGGAATACATGGGTACAACAAGATAATAAAGGGGTCTTACTAATAACAATAAGGGGTTACACTATTAGTATAGGGACCTAACATCATTCTATAATGAAAATGGCCATGAGATAATGTCTCCTTGTCTTAAGATCACGAATGATAACTTATAACTCTAAGTCATGTGAAACATAATTTATTTCGTGTTCCTTCAACTTTCTTGTACTCGTAACACACCAGGTGTCGTTTATTTTGCATAAACACTCCTCTCAGAATTTCCTTACTGACTTCGGTACTTACAAGGAAATTCTCATTTTGGTCCCCAATCTTCCACACTAGAGCAATTTTTAGGAAATCCTTCAAGTGATGGAAGGTTTCCTCATACTCAAGAATCCATTCAAATTTTACACCCTTATTATACAACGAAGTAATAGGATAAGAAATCCTAAAAAGTCCCCAAATGAACATCCTATAATAACTAATTAGACCTATAAAATAACTTAATTATATAACATTCTTTGATGTTGGCCATTCCTTGATGGCCCTAATATTTTTTAGGTCCATATTTCTCCCATCCTCTAAAATGATATCACCAAAATAATGGATATGCTTCTAATAAAAAGAGAATTTGTTGGTTTTAACATATAGATGTTAATTCTCCCTGAGCACTTGTAAAACTATATCAAAATATCATCCATGAAGACAATGAAAAACTTATCTAGCTATTCCTTGAATACATTCTTCATTAAGCACATAAAAACACCTATTGCATTGGTTAATCCAAGAGGAACCATCATGAAATCACAATTTCCATAATGAGTTTGGAAATTTTTCTTACTAATTTATTATTTTTTAATCTGTAGTTGATAATATGCCCATTTTATCAATCTTGGAAAATACCTTATCTCACTAAAGTTGATTGAACAAATCATCTGTCCTTGGAAATGAACATTTATTCTTAATAGACATTTTGTTCAATTTCTTAAAATCCACACATAATTGCAATGTTCTATGCTTTTTCTTCACAAACAATAGTAGAGCACCCCATGGTGATACACTTGGTCATATGTACCACATCTTTAATAACTCCTATAACTGCATCTTCAATTCATTGAGATACATATTATTCATCCTATAAGGTGATTTAGAAACTAGATCAGCTATAAGTACCATATATATGGTGAAATATTTATCTCTCCGTGGAGGTGATCCTATAATCTCCACAAATATGTCAACATATGCTTGTAGTACATGATAATCTTCCAAGTTAATTGGATGATCTCTATTGCATTCCTCCACATGAGCTGCTAATATTTTCCATCCTTTTTTAAAATCCTTCTTTAACTATAAAATTAATATCCCTATAATAGAAACCGATCTAGGAACTCCTTCGACCTTCCTCTATTGACTTTCCTCATTAATACATGTAAAATACATGCTATAGTATTATATAACCACATGGTGATTCTCTAGCCAATATATGTCGATCAAATAATCCTAAGATCCAACCGAGATTATATTTAATTTAATATTAGTACTTTGTCTATTCAAATCAATTGGAAATTATTTCATTAGCTTTGTAATTATTCTTTTTTCTCTTATAGATAATTGAACCGACCATGCCCTTTGGTGCTTTTTGTTCTCCAAATTAAAATTCTCTCCCAATTTCTAAACAATATAACTATGACTAGCTCCATAGTCGATTAAAATCACAGTAGGTTGATTATGTAACTTACCTTCAGTTTCAAACATGTTTGTTGGGTGCTCATCTTGCTTGTTATCAAACACAATATCGGTCGTGGGCATGCCTCTCCCCACATCCTCCATTTTATCATTTATCTCCATGTTGTGCATATCCCCCTAACTCGTAGACTTATGAAGGAATTCCTTATATCTGTGATATCCCTGAAAACCCCAACATTTGATAGACTGAAACTAGGGTTTCTTGCTCGAAAGGTCACCACCCTTGCATTCACTAGAAATTGAAGTTGGTTGTTGGTTCAAGCAATTGCTTCAAGAAAACTTTGATTATGATTTATGACTAACTTGTGATGAAGAAGCAATTAATGCTTCAACTTCTTTTTTAGGTTTTCTACTTCTAGTTATAGTAAATAAAATGGGAGATAAACCTAAAATTTTACTCTTAGAACAAGTATAGGAACTTTACAACTATAACTGAGGATGAATATGGGTAGAAGAAACTTCAACAAATTCTACTGTAAATGATTGTGAAATATCTGTAACTTTTGAAGGAGTATATTGTGTTTCACTTGAATGAAATGATATAGAAGAGGTATTGGTATAAGGAAATGTAATGGGAAGATTTAATTCAAAATAATTATCAACCATATTTTATTTGTGGCCCCCCTTCTAGTGTCAAAATTGTTGACAAGAGGAAATTTTCCTAACTGCAATGAGTGAGTATTAGCCCGATCAGGGTCCCAAATAGAACCCTATTTGTTTGGATTGTTTGCATACTCTCTAGAACAAAGGCCTCGTTTCCTGCTCTACTCTAAAAATAAACTAAATAAATGCTAAAATTAAAACTAAATTAGGGAAAATATATGACATAAATTAATATTTAAAATTTGCTAATAATAAATATACAAATTATTTTGTGTGTGGAAATATCTTGATGAATATGATAGTAGGATGGGTTGTGGGATGGGAATCATTCAAACACAATACTAAGAAAAATATTGTGGATGTTTTTCCTTAATTGAAATGGGATTCTATTCAACCATAGAGAAAAAATGTGTGTTTGGGCTCTATTTTCAAGAGCTTGTGAAAAAAATGGATTTTTTAAAATATATTTTTATCTTTTTACTACATGAAACTAACTGAAATCAAATAAATAAATAAAATCTATCTGGTAAATGAGAGTAAACCATAAAATTATAGTTCAAATATCATAAGTCAATGTTCATGAAAAAAAATATAACTATCATTTGCGCTAGATGTTGCAAAGGAAACATCGTAAGGCAATAGATAACATATAACACTATGTAAGGCAATAGATAGCATATAATACTAATTAGCTAAGTAAGGCAATAGATATCATATAACACTAATTAAGACTTCTTTGACAATTGTTGAAAGACAAAAAAAAAGATCAACAAAAAGCAAGGACCATGCTATATGCAATACATGCTTCTTAGCTTACAAATCATGAGTCATATGTCATATAACACTAATTAATGCTTCTAGCATATCACACTAATTAATGCTTCTTTGACAACTGTTGAAAGACAAATAAAGAGATCAAGAAAATGAAAGGACCATGCTATAATGAAAACAAATTAATGCTTCTTTGACAAGTGTTGAAAGAGAAAAAAAAAGATCAAGAAAAGGAAAAGGACCATGCAATAATGAAAACAAATTAATGCTTCTTTGACAAGTGTTGAAAGAGAACAAAAAGATCAAGAAAAGGCAAAGACCATGATATAATGAAATCTTACTACAAAACATGCTTGCTTAGCCTTACAAATCACGAGTCTTATGTCATATAACACTAATTTAATGCTTCTTTGTCACCTGTTGAAAGACAAAAAACAAAGATCAAGAAAAGGCAAGGACAATGCCGTAATGAAAACAAAATAATGGTTCTTTGACTAGTGTTGAAAGAGAAAAAAGATTAAGAAAAGGCAAAGACCATGCTATAATGAAATCTTACTGCAATATATGCTTCCTTAGCCTTAGAAATCATGAGTCCTTAAGAAGGAAAAAAGAATAATCAAAATTCTTTAACATATTATTTCTACTTTTGAAAATTAGTTACAGAAGCATTTCTAGATCACCATAATTTTTCTAGCTTAATGGGTCAAGAAGGTTGGTAGCTTGACATCTTTTTTGACAAACTAAATCTTCACGTGGTGTTTTGGGAATAAGATAATGCCTAGTTTCATTATGAAGGTCAAGAGAATTATTTCTTATCTTAGAAATGTTCATTTTCTTCTTAGCACTAGTAAAGATAATAAATAATTATAGTTTTCAAGATTAGAGTTGATCAACTCCGTATAATATCTTAGTTTCCCTTTTCCCCTTATCTATTTATCACTCCATAAATCCTAAATTCGGGAATCCAAGTCCCATTTGTAAATTGAAATTGACTTTCTATAAGTCCAACTATGAAACTTATATAATGCTCCTACATCATTATTTTATATTTATAAATATTTATTTTTAATTGCATATTTATTAATTAAATTAATTAAATTTTAATATTTATTAATTATACCTTTATATAAATATATGGTTATCAATACGAATTTTATTCTTTTTGTTATTTTAATGTGATATGTTTGTAATTTTATTAATAAAAATGAGATTACATATAGCAATATTAATTGATCCATATATTATTTATTATAATATTTTTAATTCAATGAATATTATGTTTTATGATTATTTTATTATTATTATTTCACTTAATACTTTATTTTATGGAGGGAAAAATGAAACTAAGTTATTATAAGGCGCTCATAAGTTAAATATTGAAAACAATAAAAAAAATTATGTGCCTTGGCTTATGTTAGGAAGAAAACAAACATTTCTAATATAAGAGTTAATTCTAATGAGCTTCATAGTGAAACCATTTGTTTCCCAACTAACAAAACACCATGGGAAGAAAGAGTATCACTTGTGCCATATAAAGAGGGTTGAAGATGAAAATTACTTTCTCAAAACAACATAGGAAGAAAGAGTCTATGCTTGTGCCATTCTAAGACAGGTGAAGATGAAAAGAATTTTTTCTTAGACTTATGAACTTCCATATCCATTCTAATTTTCAAAATATTTATCATATTACCAACATTCTTGACTTGTTAATAAGTCTCGCTGGAAAAAAGTGAACACAATTCTTGGCCCTAATGTAAATACAATACTATCAAACTCCATTAACTTCTATTAGCAACTCTTCTTTTTTATAGATTGATTAGTAAATGCTACACTAAAAATAATATAATACATGTACTTATGAGATTCATAAATACACTGATCTACCAATCAATACATTTTTCCATTTTTATGGCATTTTATCTATTTACCAATAGAATGATCAATTGGCATTTCTTACATTTTTACTTGTACATTTCATGTATTAATAGATTTTATTTTTGTTAAAGTTTGAGACATATCAAGTACATTAGATACATGGTTAAGATAGTCAATTTAGGACAAAATCGAGTTTATTCACCTTTATTGGATATGCCAAAGTGCCTACTTTGTCATAATAATTAGTCATGGCATGAACCCAGTTAAATTTTTTTTTCTTGGTAACATTATAAAGATAAATAGAACATATTATATGGTCATGGAACTATGAATATTTACCATTACAAATTCATTAACTCAATGCATTTAATAGTTTATATAGTTGTGTTTTTATGACTTGACTCCACTCATTTATGAGATTGTACCACTGTGCATATATGACATGACTCCACTGTTTGAAGCAATTCAACCTAAACCATTGGATTATATGGTAATCATATGCGCATTGAGGCTTATGGATTTCATTGTCCTTTAGTCATTCGGTTAGTTGCATTTGATTCTAGATTACTCTGATGTTACATTAATTGCCTACACCTTCCACTGTACATGGCGTGGGTAGACCTGAACTGCCCCAACTGCCGCGTCGGGATTCCTCTTGTATCGACAATATTGAGACCTGTTGAGTGATCCAACAGCTAGGGTTGGTTCCTTCAACTTTCACTAACCTTGGCACTGTATCGAGGTCTCATTCTTCCATCAGTGCTCATGACTCCTGCTTGGTATGTTGCTTCCTACTGTGGTCTCATTCCAGCTTCGAACCAGAGCTCTGTTGAGGTTTTTGAAAGGTGCTCGAAGTGCCAATCCTTGTCCTCACTACCAGAGTTGGCATTCTGGGTAAGTTAGAAATTGGTTAGTTTTCCTGTTTTCGTTTTTATTTCCTGCAACCATGTTTTAACCTTTCCTCACAACAGACTAAGCTCCTTCCTAAGGAAATCTTCAAATAATCTATATGTGGTGGTTTGCTTGTAGGTACACCATGAGTTTGCTACCAGATGGGAGCGGTGCCTTCCAGGAACAGAGATGACTCCGAGGGTTTCCACTGGGTATGAGGGTTTCTGCCCTGGTTTGTCTTACAACATGCTGCAGTTTTTTCTTGTTTTCTTCATGGAAGGAGATGGTTCATCCTTCCTGTGTATTCTAGCCATCCTCTTCGACAAATGTTCATATTCTGGAAAATTTTTAAGTGTATGCTTATGAAGAGGCACTGATCCTATGGCTTCGGTTTGGAGGCCTGAATCATGTCTTTAGTTTTTTTTAAGAAGCTTGTTAAATTTGAGGGGATTTCACTTCTGATATTTTGAGCGACACTGGCCAACTCTGTAATTGTAATAGCTACCTTCTGTAAGTCCATTCTCTGTTTTAATTTTGGCACTGAAAGACATTTACGCTCTTAAACTTGTTAATGTGTAATAAAATGGTCGATTTTGTATTATCTTGAGTTACTCTTCCTGGGTTATGTTCCATAAAGAACGTTTTCTAAACTTATGCAATGTTGCCATATGTTGTTGGCTTATCGACTATTATTTTCTTTATGTCCTTCTGGTTATGCTATTCTGCAGAGGGTTTGGTTTGGTAAATCGTCTCGGTTACCAGACAATATACTTATTCGCTATTTCTTGATGTGCTTTTAGCTGGAATTATCTTCGTTGATATTTGTTGGGTTTGATTACAGTTGGGGTTTGGTTAGAGTTGGGGTTTGGAAGCTCGTCCACCCAGAAACGGGGTCGAAACAGGTTTTTCTCTAAAGAATTTAAACGAGTAATCCCTCTAAGTTTAATTATGTTACGTTGAGCAATAGGGTTTAGGCTAAGTCCTCACATTCAGAGTCTTGGACTCGCCTCTGGTTGCATACATTCCTTTGAAAGAACTAGCTTAATTCTTTGTTGCACAATCATGACCAGAACTCGGTCTTTAGGAAAATATTTCGCTGTTCCACTGCATTCTGACCCTCTTGTTTTTAATAAGAATACAGTCTAATTTATTTTTGAATCGTTCTAATCAAGTCTTGTTTGAGGTTGAAATGTTTCTAGTTTAATATATTCTTTTTACAAGTTTTAGGATATTATATCGAACTATGAGTATCAAAAAGTTTCTCTTAATTCAGTATTCTTTTCTTGCATCACTTTTCTCATGAAATCTTTACTACATTGGAAGGGGTCCAACTTTGGTTGACTGCTTTTTTTTAGCAAAGCAGACGAACGTTTGCCTATCAATTATTTAGCTTTTAGGATGCCTTTATTAGTTATCTGATTAAATAAGGAACAAAGTATGAAACAACTTCTTTAGTTTTCTCAGGTCCTAGACATTATATCATTATAGTGCAAACATTCTAACATTATCTACCACATTGATACTTTAGAATGCTTTCTAAGTGTTTTGGTCCACTTACCCGTGCTTCTGTAACTTGTGAAAGTTTCTAGAAGTCGGGATTAACTCTGTTCTCGTGCTTCCAATCTACCTCCTGTCCTTGAGATTTGTCTTTCGGGACCAGAATCGCCCCCCCCCCCTAGCTCACTTATAGGACCACTGTCCCCAGCGAGTTGTTTGCACATCGTGCATGGCTATCTGGTCATCACCAATCTTAGCCATTTTCCCTTTTTCTTGCCTGTCTTTATAGCGCAGATTTTACCTCCCCTCTCTTCCTTTTCTTTGGAAGCCCTTCCAGTTAGGGGAGGTAGTTAGGGTTGTATTTCCAGCAACTATCTTTTTAACTTCCCTCTTGTGAAGTTTCTAGTTCTGTTGATGCTTAGAACATTTCTCATTTTCAATAATTAAAATATTATTTAATTCAAATAGATAACAACACTAAAATTTAGTTTGTATTTTACTGCGGTAAAACAAAATATTTACATTTCCCTAGGGGCATTACATCTCCCCCTCCTGAAATCAAACATCGTCCTGATGTTTTTCAGCTATGAAGAGTCCTGGATAAGCTTCTCTCATGAGTTGTTCATTGCTGGAGGCTACAACTGAATCGTTTACCTTTAACGGGATGCTAAAACACACAAGGTCGTGCGTATCATCCTCGTGTTTATAGCAATAATTGTAAAAGCATCCGTTGTAATAAAACAAGCTTAGAAGCTGGGCCTACCACTAAATTTTGCGTAAAGTATCCAACCATGTTCCTTCTCTTTTGGGAAGCTTCGTAAAATTCCAAGAACTTTCTATCATCCACATCATTTCCTCCAATGGCGATAAGTTTGTAAATTCAAAGCATCCTTGCATTTATAGCAGTAAGTGTAAAAGCATCCATTGTAAATTTCCAAGAACTTTCTATCATCCACATAGGTGATGGTTATTTTTATCAACAATGAGGAAAGCAATGCAGTAGCTTCATTGTGGGGCTGTAATGTCAATGAACGTTAGTGTATAAGGGTTGCACATCTTCCCACAGATTATGTAGTCTCTGCTATAGTGGGATACGCTGACCAAGATGAGTCCTCCCACAGACTATCTGCAATACATACCCTCAATACTACATCAACCACACACCTTAACAAAGGCGCAGTTCAGCAAAAATATCATAGATACTGTTTCAAATCTCGTAATTAAAAACAAAACATAGGGAAAAAAATACGCCATTACAGAGAAGATAGAAAACACTATATGCACTATGAAAAGAAAACTCTTATGACTCAATTTTTCCCTACTGCAATCTATTTTAAGAATTTGTGGCATATCAAGAAAATAGCATACTATATGAACCCGGAACATGTGAAATAGGAAATTAATAAACTAGCATCAAGACTGTACCTTTCGGCGCTTCCTCGAGTTTTAGTTGCACACGAACAGAGGACGATGATAGGCCATGGCTTCAGTCATGCAATGAGGGTGTGGCTAGCTAGTTTCCACCATTTGCAGATGTTATGGAGGAAGAAGGGTTGTGTGCAGCTTTGCCATTAACTATGAATGCAACTATGGGCGCTTCAAGGTTTGCCCTAACTATTAGTGTAGTTGTAAAGCGTTTTTTGCCTCAAAGAATGGTAGTCTTTCAAAGAATGGTATTCGCAAAGCGTTAGTCATGAACCATTACACGTAATAACCAATAACTAATGCATACTAATTTGTAACTAATTTGTAACTATTTTGATCTAACGCTTGAAATTTGTGCAATCATCTAACATCTAATCGTATGGTGCACAAGATGACATGTGGGCGAGGAGGGGAGTTGATTTTAGAGGGGAACACCTTACAATGTAATAAACATAAAATAATAAGTAATTTCAACAATAATACATGCTAAATTATTTCAAAGGAAATAATGACTAACACATTCTAATATTCTACAAAAATTGACATCTAAAGAAAAACAAGAAAAATACCAATACAGTCAATTAAATAATTAAATAGATCACAATATATCAAGCTGATAACTCCAAAAATGCATCAAAATATCAAATGGTTTTCAAAACATGATAATTTAAAATACTCATTACAAAATCAGAGTCTTAAGTTTGAACAATTTCCAACCTCTACACCAACATAAAGGGTCATATAAATTAAAAAGTAAAATGGATAAGATCAGTTTTTAGCTAAAGATAAAAAATGCTTAGAGATTTTATTCAATAAAGATAATATTAAAATAAAAATATTATCCAATCATAATATCTTCTTTATATTCTAGGTGGTCCATTTTAATCTTATTACTAGATTTGAGAGGTTGAGGTTGATTTGACTCGCATTTTTTTAGGAGCATTCATTTGGATGTATGCATCCTATTCCAAATATTTTTGAGAAATATGTAGATGATGAAGTGGTATGAAATTATCAGTATTCAATTGACACCTAGATAACAAATTTTAATTATACCTCTTATTATAGTTATATTTTGTTGAAAACTTGGATATCAATTTCATTTTTTCAAGAGGAATTTATAGGATATCTTAAAAAATCTATTCGTCCATGTACCAATATGTTCAATTATGTTTTCATTTCATGAGATTTTATCTTCTACTTCCGGCTCATTAAGTCTCAATGGCATTTCTTCCCTAAGGGATTTTGGTTGAGGAATATCAAATTCTTCAATAATATCCAATCGTGAATCCCAAACAGAGTCATAATGTTTAATTGCATATTGAATCCATTCTTTAATTACCCCACATATTGAATCTCTCTGGTATAATGATGTAACCAGATGAAGCATAAGATGGTAATAAAGAGGAAAGATCAAATGAAACTCAATATTTTGATACTTCAACATTTTTCTCTGACATATATGGAGTAGAATATTTTACAAGAATATCAGTAAATCAGAAAGTCAAATTTTCAAATAATTTTGATTTTTCAAGATGGGCTTAAGTATAGATATTTCTTTGTTTAAGATAAAAATCATAAGTATTCTCCCTAAACTATTGTACTTTTTCCTTCCCCTTGGAATCAATCCAATTAGTTGTTTGAGTTGGTTCATCAAAATTCTTAGCATGAATAAAAACATGATCACACAAAGTTTGTTGATGTTTGAAAGATTTTAATCAACCTATCAATTTGTAGTGACTTATGATAATGTTTTCTGGGTTATATCTAAAGCAGGGTAGGGAATACAATAGAATTTTATGTAACTTCTATGCTTTAGCTCTAGCATGTGCTTTATCTTTCAACACCATTTGGCCAACCTTAATAGGAAAATTTGGCCATATTTTATTTTGCATTTTATGAAATATTCTAGCTTGGCCATGAAGTGTAGTTTAACTGGATATTTCTCTAATAGCTAGCTTATCAAGAATATATCTTGGAAAAATATGAGGTCCTACCTCGCTTCCATAAATCCTGATAAAATAATATTTTTCTTCAACAAAGAGTACCCAGTTTTAGATAAGGCTTCCTAAAATTCTTTCGTAATTCGAGAGGGAGTTTGTCTAAATAAAATGCCATACAGAGGAATCGTGATATTGTTACAAATATCATGAAAGTGATGTTTAAATTAGCTTTCCCATAAGATGATAGTGTAATATTGTATAGTTTTCTCATGATTGAAAGAATAGCTCAATTTCAATAATGGAAATGGAACTCAGGCCATAACAATGTCCATGAGATAAGAAAACACATAAAAACCATATTGAAACTTAGGAAGAGAGGCTATGGATAATTTAATGGCTTTTAAGATATTTTGACATAGAATATCTATTGATTTTAAGCTCTTTGCTTTTTTTGTGAATTCCATAGATAAGAGGAACCCATCCAACCTTGCAATGTTCAAGATTCACTTCTTGATATAATCTAGAAAGAATCTTGACTATATATCGTAAAGGGGGTTTTAGGTTTGATACTAGGTGATATTCCCCTATTTTCAATTTGGATCTCTCATGGTAATGAAGCCACTCTTTAATAGCTAATTTTTAATCCTTGTTATTCTTTTTTAGGACATTATCATGGAATTCATCTAAAAAATAGTTTTGTCAAATTAACTTATATAAAACTAAGGATTGTATGCTTCGAGGAGGAAACCACATTTCGGTTATGATCATAAATGGAATATATTGGGGCATGAGCATGCATCAAAATCCAACTAATCACTTCATGATAAGGAAAAATATCAGGTATGGTTACAACTGTATGCAGCTTGGTTTTCCTAATTGCTTCATATTCTAAAGAATATTCATCATCTAAATTTTCATATTCTAACCATTTTATTTCTTCAAAGGAAGTAAAATTTTCCTCCCCCGAATATATGTATGCATATTGAATCCTGTAAGTTGAATTTGAAATGAGGGAGATATTTAAATTGGTATCTTCAAATCTCGTGGTTTCCGTTGCTTTCATTTTCATCTTGATTTCCTGAATTATTGTCTAGAACCCCGTGTCATTCCTTTTTTAACCATTTTAAAATAATTTCTAGTAGAGTTAAAAAATCAATAAGAAAAAGAAATTTAAGTATAGCGGGTTTACGCAGTGCATTATATTAGTGAACTATTCAAATCATGAGAAATTAGTCACTTACGACTACCTCTCATGGAAATGGTCATACGTGAATGACTTACTTAACGCAGTTGAATCCCAAAAATGATATCTATAAAAAGAAATTTATTCGAATTGTATCATTATATTTCAATTGGAAAAAGTGGAGGAATCAGCTCACGGGACCATTTTTACCGGCGGAGCCCAGTTTAATGAAACGAGGTCTGAAACGTTCTAGGAGCATTTTGAGACATCAAATGACATTTTGGGGGGTTAAGGTTTTTCCTCTCAAGGGAAAATAAATTTCAATTTATTCTACACATAGAGAGCTTTCCAACGATGCAAGAATCTCATCGATCAGAGTTCGTATGCAAAAGTTATACCACTTAGAAGTTCACCTTCCTATTTGCACACCTATAGTTCAAAATGATGCCACGTGAGTGTGCATTATTCATGGAAATGGGGCTAGACATGTGTTTTTGATGTAAAATATTCTAGAAGAGTCTATTTTGCAACCTCATTTAAGAGTTGATGTAGTCAAACTTAACCCCTAGTAGGCTATCGGTTGTGTTATAACTAGACCACTAGGAGGAAGATGCATTCCATTCTTTCGAGAGAATTTTGTTCCATAGTTGAGCAAAGATAGAAAGGAGAGATAGGAGGTAGATAACATAGAGATGATCTGTGCACTATAGCAACCCATGGGCCATAGACATTATTTCTTTTTATCTGCAGCCACATCTCGAGACAAAGAAAAAGAGTGAAGCGACCTCACCTTCTAGATGGGTTTTCTCCTAAAAGGGTTTCCTAGAGAGAATGTCTTGTGTATTATATGTGTGTGAGCTTATTTTTCCATTCTCTACATTTCTGCTTGATATACTTTTACATGCATACACTAATTACGCTTAATTTTACAGATCTATAAATAAAATAAAACTGTAATAGTGTAGAATCTCAGATTTTTAATATAATATTATCAAATCTATTGTGACAAATTCGCCAATGAAATATCCACAACAGTTTACGAATCAGAATTTAAAAAAAAAACCGAACAATTTTAAATTATCAATTAAAAATAAGCTAAATATTAACAAACATAATGTAGAATTGATAAAATTTCACTTGTGTTTTTGTCAAAAATCAGGAGTGCTCCATATAGACAACTTTAGGAATTTTAAAACAGAAAACTTAAATTTTAGTATTAAACAACTTCTCAAAATATACTATGGTGAATTTATCAAAATTCAATGGTCATAAATAAAGCATGTTAAGCATATTGGTTCATCAATATCCATGAGAAATAACATCAAAGCCCACAATTAAACCACGGGTAAAACAAGGAAGTACTCGTAGTCATAAGCTAGAGTTTTATTTATATATTAAAATTATTTTGAACATCAATGTATCTATTTACCCGACCTTCAATCTTGTTTAATTAAAAGGAAACAAAAAAATAAATAAAAAAGGCACAAAAACCAGAAGTGACTAAACTAGTTAGATGGTCGAAGAGGTCAGAATTCAAAACAGTCAGGGTTCTGGATAGTATACAAGTTCACAATATCAAAAATATGAATAGTCGGTAGCTAGGGAAATTTTTTAAAAATATTCAGACTTTTCACCTCCGACCTTAACTTATTTATCGTTGTGTTTTTTAATTTTTTTTCAATTATGTAATGATAAATATGTATGTCTTTTTAGATAATAATTTTCAAAAACTAGAAAAAATTAAGGTCCCCTAGTTTTTTAAACTTTAAAATAAACGGGGTTGTTGTAGACCTAACCATGCCTTTGTCCCTTCAATTCTATGATGCCTCGTCTTTCCGTCCTATGTACGTTTAGAAATATTTTTGAAATTGTTTCCCAAATTTATATTTTGTCGCCATAGTGTGTTTTATTTGCCATTATCTTTCTATACATTGCTCATTTGCAGAGTTTTGACGCTCGAGCATAAATTTATTCGCTTCAAAATTTGTAACTAAGCAAATATTCTTCTTTCCAAACTCCTTTGAATGTCTCCACGATTTTTATGAAATTTGTACTTCTAAATCTCTTTTTTAGCTTGTGAGATATGTTCTAATCGAAATTCGGCTTCTTTTGACTATTCACATGCCAAATTTTGACTCTTGACTGCAAAGATATAATAGTGCAAAGTTAAACCTCTCTCACATTTTATTTTTCAGTTGTTACAAAGTTGTGATTATGATGATGGTGGTGGTGGTGGTTAACGTCCACTGAGACCAAATTGGTCTATCGGACCTATAATTTTCTTAGTTTTTAATGGTCTGACTCCTCATCTTTCTTGGCAAGATTGGTGTTGTAGCGTTCTTTTTTGTCTACGTCCTTTCAACTTTCTTTATCTTGCATCTCCTTCATCTCTTCTGGTTCTTAGGACATTGGTGTCTTAGCTTCACGATCTATTGTGTTCGTCCTTTTGAAGATAGTCGGAGAAGAAGTTTGGTCTAGGAGATCTGCTTTCCTATTGAATGAAGATTTATTTTGTGTAGTATTCGAATCCTCATAATTGTTGAGTTCACTCTTTTGTTGTTCGGCAGGGCTTTCCCCCTGCTTGTCTTGAGAATTGTTTCTTTCTTGCCCGATTTCTTGTGATTTAGATTTTCCTCGAGAGTATTCTTCTTCGATGATAGTGTAGTGTTCTCTTTGTGATTCTTCCCACCATGTAGATCTGTGGTGATTTTTTCTAGTAAAATTTTTCTAGGAGGCTTTTGGGCAATTTTTGGCTAAGTGGCCTATCTCAAAGTAGGATCGACATCTAAAAAAGACACTTTCATAATTGAGTTTCTGGTTCCACACATAGTCTTTACTTGTTAGGTGTATTTCAACCGGGAATCCGGCGCTAAAATCCATTTCCACATAGATGCATGCATAGGTGGTTCTGGCATATTACTCTATTTCTGGGGACCTGCAGTAAAATTTCCTGATTGCATTTCCAATGGCTTTTAGCGAAGATAAATTCCAGAGATGCAAGGGTAGGTTTGGCAACCTCACCCAAACTGGTGTTGAGGTTATGACTGTTGTTGATAGATCGAATGATGGGTTCCATGGCTTCATGAATAGGCCTGAGTTTTCCCAAAATCAAGGGCTGGAATCTAGAATACATTTTCTTCTTTCAGGGTTTTCAAGATCTACTATAAAGAAACCCCTAGCAGAAGGCTAGATATTAATTACATAAGGAATTATAGGTTTCCATACCTCCGAGATCCAATTGTGGAGAGTTGTCAGCGGCCCAAAAACCATTGAATCAGCAGATTAAGGCACTTTTAGAGAACTTCAAAGCCTCATTGAGTGAGGCCTGGACCACCTGGACAGTGGGCGCTAGGGCTTCACTGACGATATGGGCAAGAGCTTACCCCCAGAGGTGGACGGAACTCAGCCAACAGCTATTTTTCGCAAAGTTGGGAGCCATCTGGAGAATGTTCCCCTACTAAGTATAAAATGTTTCTAAAATTTTTTACAAAAGGGAGCCACACAAGTCTTTCAGATCTGTGTCTCAGATCTATAATATCTAGCTGCAGTGCAGACACAATTGGGCACAAGCTGCCTAAACAACCCTAAACAATAAGCTTAGACCTAGGCCTTATAAAAAGAATTGTTATAAAATCCCCACAAATACCACGATAGACCTCAGGCAAATGACTGCGGCCACGACTATGAAGGAAGTGTGAAACGAATATGACTCAAACCCCAAAGGCACACCAACAAACTACACCCAAAACACATCGCCGAAAGAGGAGACGACGAGAAGTCATCGCAAAAAATAAAGGCCCAGGCCAACTGACAACAGCCACAAGATCGACACACCACAGATGTAGCACAATAAGGGGGGCGCAGATCGCTGATCGGGAGGCCACAGAAGATCACTGCAGAGGGTCGCAGATCGGGAAGCCATAGAAGATTGCCGAGATTTTGAAATCAATGGGAGCCACAGGAGATTTTGCTGAGATTGCCGCAAAGGGCCGCAGATCGGGAAGACACAGAAGATTGTTATAGAGGGCCTCCTGGAAGCGCATATGACAACAAAGTGCCCAGATCCTTTGCAGAATATTAATCCTATATGGATATTAAACCTTCTTCAAAGAAAACGCTTAACCCTAATCAAGAAATAAATCTTTGACTACAAAATATTGCCGCAAAGGGTCGCAAGATTTTTAAAATAACTTTTTGACCCTTAACTCCATGCTTGTCCCAACCTGATTAGAAAAAAATCCATGCATTCAAGAACTTGGCAAACATTCGCTAATCGGTTCCATGCCCGACATGTGGGCCTACCCACTCTCAATTCCCACATGGAACACTTGTAACTACACCCCCGCGAGTTTCATCATACACTCAAAACATTAAACACAATCATTAATGTGTGTGTGTCTGTTTTTGCTATATATATTAACTGTATAAATGTGGGGTCCTCCATGCACCCACCCACCTACATGTTTATAAAGTCCCCAAGATATATGTGAAAATGTGAAGTTGGGTTACACTTTTTGCCATTTTTTGGGAAAGAAATATCATTTTTAGAAGTTTTTAGTCTTTGGGCAAGTCAAAGCAATTTTTCTGTTTAGAATTTCATTTTACAATAAAAAGAAAACTTGTCAAAAAAATATATTAGCTTTCTATTACTTATTTTTTGGAATTTTTTATTCAGATTTGACATGTCAAGTTAGAAATTGCTTAACTATGTGTTCTTTGAAAATCAAGAGATTCATAAAACGTCGTATTTTTTAGCACTGGTGCATTCTTTGATGACTTGGCATTTTTTAAATAAAAAAATGTGTTGCAACAATTTAGGAAGACTTTATTTTGATATCGTTATATTTATGAGAACCATTGATGCATATCATAATTACTAGAAGTTTTTGAATTAAACCAATATGAAAAAACTACAGATTTTGAAGATGTTTAGCTGAGCATCAAGTTTCTCAACATATTAGTTATAAACTAAAAATCTAAAAACTGCCCTTTACAGAAGATGGATTAATGTAATGAACCATTAATTTTGCACTCTTAGCACATTTGGAGTGAACTTTTAAACAAAATTTTCCGGGCTGAAATTTTAAAGGGTTTTTTTTGTTCTTAATATTTAAAGTAAGTCTTTTGCGTTGAATTTTTAAAGTGAGATTTTTTAGCTTAATTTTGAAAGTAAGTCTTTTGGGAAAATATTTTAAAGTGACTTTTTTTGTTGAATTTTTAAAGTGAGTTTTTTGAAAGTGTGTTTTTTTGGCTTAATTTTTAAAGTGAGGCTTTTTGTCTAAATTTTGAAACTGAGGTTTTTTTGCAGGATTTTGAAATTGACTTTTTGGGGCTGGATTTTAAAAATCTACGTAGGTTGAATTATCATGGGAAAACAAAGAAATTTCAAGAGAAAATATGATCGAAAAAGAGACAATGATGCTCATAGAGAATACGGGAGAAACTATTACAAAATAAAGAAGGAAGAACAAGTAAATATTGAAAGGGAAAGTAAATCACAACTAGAAGTTGAAGCAGATATCTAAATGTAAATATTATAAATGATATTTAAAATTTAAGTAGTTTATTTGTAACATAACTCCTGGGGAGACCTCGAGAACTTCCTACTAGAGTCTCATTTTGTTTACTATGCCTCGGTTAAGGTTAAGATTCAATAGTTTTCCCAAGTATAATTATTCCTTTGTTATGAACAATTATTATCTTTGCAACTACCTCTCGAATCTTGATCATTAAATTAAATTAAAGGTAAGGAAATCATAATCATACCCTTACAATTGTACATAATCAAAGTAGGGAACCATAGTTCTGCATGCTTCCTCTATGCTTTACTGAATCTAAGATGTGGGCGATTAGATCCAGTTGTAAGAATTTATATATTACATAAACATCAAGCATAATTTACAAAAGGATTAATCATATCATGCACTTATTAAAACTCTTAGACAACCACACACAAGCATTAATGAAACATTTCTCTAAGTCTACTGTAACTCGCATTGTCATAATCCTTCATGCAAAGTCAAATGGGTTAGTGATATCACTTTTATGTAAAAATAATACACTAGTCTGATGCATGGCATAGATAATCCTACATTATAGACTATACAGTTAAAAACATTATACCATAACTGATCCACATGAAACTACGTCTCATGCACAAACATCTGCCACATTAAACTAGAGAAATTAATCATGTTAAATGCATACTATGTTCCTTCACCAAGATATTGATGATCAAGTTTAGATTCATTAGATCTCTCACACATCCCTTCTACTTATGCATAAGGGTCCCATGTAAATTCTATCATGAATAAGAAAACTCTATGTCCTAAGCAATAACAAGCACCTACTTTGCTTCTACCACTGATTCTAGTTTTGGAGGCAACAGAAGTCACATGCATAAGAATGAAATCCTTCACATGAATACAGGTATCACCATCGACATATATCTTATGCAATACTAACAACAACTAGAACACCTCAATGGATGCAGTTCATCCTATAGTGCATTATGCATAGATTAGATAACCTGAACTATAGGCTCTACAATTTCAAAGCTTAGAACCAAAATCATTTATCATATATCTAGTTGTCTCTTGCATCCTTGCTCAATCAATCTCCTATAAAAAGATCACACATACAACGAAGCATATATGCTAAGAGAATTGCAATAATATACAAGGTAAGGAGCAACATACATTACATCCCATGTAATGGGATCCGACAAGATAAATTGACGTACTGACATTTGGAAAATGTAGTATCGCCACCCAACCATGAATGTTGTATTCCCCCCGAGCCGAGGTTCTTTCCGTGGATCAACTACCTCTGATTGATCTATGTGATGGGTATATAATACCATCTTTCATGATATAGTTTCTTTTAGATGGATGTTTTATCCAATTACCTAGGATTTTCTCAGAAAAAACTTGCCTTTCTCTCCCGTGAGACTTTTCCTCATAAAAGTTTGCCTTTACCTCTCGCAAAACTTTTATATTTTTTTTTTCTCGATGGATATTTATCTCCAATCCATCTAGATAATCTAGAATCCCATCTAGAAGCTTTATCATGAAATATTTATCCTATTTCATTCCTCAATGGTATTTGGAAAGAAGCTCATCTCTTGGTGTCTCGCTTTTCCAAGTGATCAATTTATTAATTTATTTAATAATGTATTTATTTTTCATATTACACATCAGACCTATATTTTCCTCACCTTAGGTTTGCAATAGCTTGAACCACAAGGAGGGTGTTACATACTACCCCCCTTAAATTTTACACCGTCCTTGGTGTATCATTGCATCCTCGTCACAAGTAGTTTTCTCCTGAACGACAGCTTTTATGGCCTTTCCATCTGATGCAAATATTCTTATATATATATATATATATATATATATATATATATATATATATAATATATATATATATATATATATATATATATATATATATCGGTTACAATGAGCATATCTCCTTCCCTCGCTACCTATAACATTGATTTCAATTACATTTGTGAGAGATTTTAGATGCAGAAACTTACTATGTTTACGACAAACATAATATTATATATAAATAATATTATATATATTATAATATATATATATATATATTAGATATCGGTTACAAGGAGCATATCTCCTTCCCTTGCTACCTATAACATTGATTTCAATTACATTGTGAGAGATTTTAGATGCAGATACTTACTATGTTACGACAACATATCATAATTTGATATATATATCTATATATAATATATATATATATATATATATATTATTATATATATATATATATTATATATATATATTTTTTGAATGACTATGGCTTTTATTTCCCATCATTTATTATGGTTCAAGAAACGCATGTTCTTCCCCTGCATTCGTCCAAGCCTTTGTGTTCTTTCCGAACACTTGCTTCCTATAATTTCTCTGCATACAACAAGTCACCAGCATGTTTTCCAAATCAATATGTATAAAATATCATATGAGGTTAGCTCACACATAACCATCATAATCATATATACCCATCAGAATCCTAATGACATGCATACAAGTGAAAATAAACCATTGTTACTTATCGTTGAATCATCTTTTAGCTTCCTTCTTCTGTGAACACTCTAGGTCGGTTGCCATGCTCGAAAACCACAAAGTGTGTGTATGCATACTTGAACATAGTACATTACACACACAACTATGTGTGTCATATACTATCATGCAATACATCCATTCATATTGGTACCATATGTATTGCTTGTACATAGTACCATCTGTACCATTGGTACAAAATACCAATGTCCATAGTATCACCTGCATGAAATATACTTCTTCCACATGTTTATAACCATGTTAGTATTATGACAAAAATTCCTTCATCTATTTCTATTACCTTTAGGGAAGTAGAAAAAATTGTGCTAAGTTTATAAGGAATTTCATGGACCTGTTCCATTTCTGCAACCAATGAAAGTTTTATGTCATAGTATTCAACCGCTTTTATTTAGAAAATAATTTTCGTATTTCATGTGGTTGCAACAATATCATCATAATAGTATCATAAAAGTCATCATGATTACTACACTCAGTCATACCCATAAATTTTAGTTTTTGGATTAAATTTGTCACTTGTACAAGGTTTTAACAACAACGGAACATACCTTCTACTTAATCATAAAGCAGACTATTAACTATGATACTTATCCTATCATGTATATTTAAAGTCTAATAATCATCTTATCTTTTCTTTAACTAAGAACAATTTGGGTGGCTCTTAATAATGATTCCATACTTAATAAATCTTGTCATATGACTTATTATGGTTCTTCTTGTTCTTCTTCCAACACTTTCTTGGTTATGATGAATTCTGTGTAGGTATAAACATTATCGAATAAAAAATATGCTCCTGCATACATCTCCCATATAGGGGTTATAAGTGAAAACTATAATATTCACAACTTCACACACTTTAAATTTTTATGCACGGGTGTGACCCTAGGGTATTTACATGTTAACACCTACTTTTAGCATTAAATTGCCCTTTAAATCAAGACATCAGTTATCCTCTCTTATCTTACTTGATGTGTGTTATTTTACTGCTAACATTAGATATTTAGATCATCATGAGCGATAATTATGAAAAACCTTTTCACTTTTACCCAATCTCTACTTGTTAATTCAAAGTCATGTTCTGAAACTAGTGTGTAAAATAGGCTACTTGAAATTGGTCTAAAGCACCAAGCCCCACTATATCTCTGTTTATATAGAGTAGAAGCATACACTTTCTTTTACTCTTATCACCTCTCATAAGAAGTATATCTGTTAGATCTCAATTCATTTTTTTCAAATTGGAAGGGTTCATGTTTGTGAGATGTTACCCCCAGAACCTCATATGTGTTTGCACAGACATGTACATTAAGTTACACCCTTAATTTTCAAAGTTTTACACTTTAGTATTGAAGTGAATTTTTAAGAAGGTGCTCATAAGCTTACACGATCTTTCTACCCTCAATCAAGAATCACCAGGAATTGCTTCTAGATTTCCATTATGTATGTACAGTGGTTGTACTCTTCATGTCAATCCATTGACCTTCTTATCATATCATTATTAATGTATATGTCTTTTTTTTAATATGTATACAATATGTTGTATCACATTTATCCACACACTTAAAAATTGAATCGCATCCCCAGTTTAGGTTAGATTGACATGTACTTTATGCCTATTGCTTTACCCAACTGAAATCACATAGGTTCCAACCTATCCATGTTAAATTATATATGCATAATTTTATGTTAAGGTTTTGTTTCCTCCATTATAGTGTATTTGGAACATTTTCTTATTAAAATGATTCATCCATTTGCAAACCATATCCAAAGAGAATTACCTCACTAACTGCATGTGCATTGATCAACCTAGCCACATTAAATTTGAAAGACAACTTTTAAGGCATTTAGTCGCATATTACATACAAGACTTGTCTTTCACATCTCCCATCCCTTCTTAGGATATTTTAAGAATGACTTAATTTCATTATGTTATGTTCTTACTTAGACAACATACAACTCATAATTTGATTTTCTATATGGATAGAATAATATGAGTTGCTATATTACCTTCATGAGTTTGTATTTTATTACCCTTTTCCCTTGCATAACAACCATGCAATCTCATAATATAATTTTAAATATGAGTAAAATGATATGTTGACCACATCATTACATCCACTAATTAACCATACCGTCAACAAAGGTGTAATAATTAAATTTCCACTTTGTCTTTATACATAGACACTCACTTAGAGGTTTGTTTAATGATTTTTTTAATGAAACAAAGTTTGATGATATCTAACCAGAATCAAATACACCACATATTCTCCACATACATGGTAAATATCTCCTTGGTTTTATCATGATTGAGTTTATGAGAATTGTAATTCCTTCACACATGAAGGCATATCCATGCAGCTCATTGCAACCCCACAATGAGTCCTACATGCAAGTCATACATGTAGATGTACAGTTCAAGTAATCATAGTATTCTCATCTATAAAGCTTTAATATGATGGCCATGCTTTTGCATGATTATCAATTGTTTAATTATCATGATCTACTGTTTGTATTTACAAGCATCACTTTTCATAGCTTAATTTTTGACAACTTATATCATAAATAAAAATTTTAATCTCTTCATCTATGAGGGGCCACAATAAAAGTAGCTTATTAAAATATATAAACATGTTATTTTCCTCTTTAGCACTATTATATGCATGCAACATACCAAAGCAACTCTCGGTAACCATACACCACATATGCTCCCCCAGAGCATTATCTTATCATCAATACTTATGTCCACATTTCATATGATCACATTACATGTGAGACTCCTCAATGTCACAATTCAACATCACTCTCGAATCAAGGCCAATAATAACATTCTAAGATAACAATTTATGAACAATCCTTATAGCCGTACACCATGATTAGTACCACAGCACATCAAGAATTTTATATCTATATCTCAGTCCTTCATAAACACCCATCTCATGAGCATAAGTCTCAGCCAAATCATAGAAATTTGTGCAAGGAAGGGTCAAGCATAGTAAGAGAACTGCTCATCATAACCATCATGCTATGATGTCTATTTGTAATTGAAATTGACCCATTACAAGAGGTATACCTAGTATGCCTCATGAACTCGAATTAGTTAGCTATAATTGCTTTAACTGTATATGAAAAGTTGTAGAGAAAAGAATTTTTGTATTTCTCAAGATTTTTTATTGTTAAATATTGCATACAGTTCTCAAGTTTGGGTAGTCCCTAATCAATAGTCTCATTAAGAAAGTAGGATGATGTTTTGTGAAATTACTCACTACATGGTAACTGGTGGGTTAACGCCCATCTTATCTAGTGCTTTCCACCTATTATGATAAAAGAAATCATCTTTCCCCACAAAATTTAGTTTAAATTTCAGTTTTAAAATTTTCTTCTACTACAATATCAAAGATATTTAGAGGTTTAATTTTGCATCCTCAAGGAACTAGTTGTTGGCATACTGAACATTTGACCCAGATGATTTCACTTAATGAAACTTTCAAATTCCATCAAATTAAACATGGAAAACTATATTACTAGACTTTTCTAGGCCAACACAAAACCCATATTCATTTGATCATCTCCACTTTATCTAGCTTCAAAAAAAAAACATGCTCATGAAGAATATTTGTATAAGAGGGGTAACACAAAAATTCACTTGAGAAACAAAGAGTTCATTTAATCAGTGGTTAATATCTAGATAAGCATCATACCTTTAGGGGAATTTGTCATTTATGAATAGATGCCACACTTCTGTCATTACTGAGTATAATTAACTCTTGTGACTACTTGGACCCGTTCATGTTTTTAACCACATTTTGATTTCAAACTTGGTTGAAAAATAGATCAGAACATACTTTCTTCGTTAGCTTTCTTTTTTTAATAAAATTCCTTTTTCCATCCATTTTATTACCCATAATGATAGACTGAAAAGAGAAAATCAACAACGCAAAGCCCCTTTAATATGGGTGTTATTAAATAATGTTTAATACCTTAACTTATGGATCTCATGTTCTCACCACACTATTGGGTTCAAAGATCATTTTTCCATGTAAAATAGAGTCAACTTATATTCCCAAATAGAAAGTCATTCCATCTCTTTCTCCTCAACAAAATTTGCCAATGCCGAAATTTTTAATCTGTAATAAGATTTTGATACAATCTTCGATTCAACCCATTCAACAAGATTCATTGTGGCGAACTTTACAAATTAAAAATTGTATGCTTAGATTTAGTGCAGAGATAATATACGAATAGCATAGTCTACACAAATAATGGTTCACAACCAATCCCATCAGGTATAGAACCTACAACCATTAAAGACTCAGAAAAATGAAGATATTTCAACATTAAGACAGTGTGAGTGCTTCTACACTCTACTTGGAAGAGCTTAAGAGGATCTGTCGATCCCAAATCTCTATGTAGCCTCCCATATATAGGAAAGTTGGAGAAAGGATTTTGTTGGCACGTGGAGGTCATCATAAACCTTATTCCCTTGAATTTATTTTTTGGAGACGAAGGGTTTGTCAACTCTCAACAAGAGCGGTTTGGGGAAATGAGAGGGAATAGTCGTGGAAACATCAATCCAGTGTTTTTCCAATGCGGTGATGATTTTAAAGAAACCAGTAGTAGCAATTTCTTATGATAACTGTGTTTCTTTCACCGCAACCTTTCCTTAATTTAGTTGTTAGTATGATCATAAATCCTATAGCTTTCCATACTTTTGTAAACATAATATTAAAAAATCCCACAGCCTCCATGTGGGTAAGGCTTATATACCCATGGTGTTTAAAGAAGGATTATAGATAAGTATTATCTCATTAATCTAGATACTCATTAAGATCATTCATATCCTTATTATGAAAACAACATGGTGATTCATTACTTCTCTATTAACTTCTTTTACCAACATGCTACTCATGACTCTCAGCACTTTTTTGGGGATATCCTATACACAATTCCTTTTTGAAATTAGTTACCTGTTTGGCAAGTAATATAGGGCCCTCACTCCTTATTAAAATTTTCTTTTACTAACTCAAAATCCATCATGTTAAATCATTTTTCATAACTTTTTAGGAACAAGCTAACAATTGACTCATTGTTTAGAATGAAACAATGACATAGATGACCTAGATCTGTAGAAATTTCACCTGTAGATCAACTGACAATGAAATATACTAAAGCATAATACTAGATCTGCTTCTACAACAAACTTTGTGGAAGCTTAATCAAATATGAGAAATATCAAACGGAACACATATAACAGATGAAGAGAAAGCATACACACATGAACACAGAAGAATAACCCGAAGAAGGCCTCAACCTAAAACCCCAATCTCTATATATCATACAAGTGGAAAACTAGGTTGGATTACACAAAGCCTTAGCTTGGAAGCTATCCAAATCTCAGCATAATAAAAAAATACAGCTCACAAACTGTCTAGGAAATGCATATGCCTTTCCTTAGCCCTCCAAGCCTCCTATTTCCTTGCGCAATTTTTCTTGGGGTCCAATGATGCCACCTGTTTGAATTGGCCTCATCACACACTCACTAAACTGAAGAAGTAATTGCGTAATCCTCAAGGAAATAATTCCTTCTTCATGCAAGAGATATTCACAATGAATATTCTTGCAACTGATAGTACATTGTCCCTCCATCTAATCTCAATTGGGTCTTTATCTGAACTGACATGCATAAGTTATCTCTAATAGAATATTAAGTTATCTGAAGTGCAGTAGTTACAAGCATGTAAGCATTAACTAACTGAACTCACAATTAATTCTACAATCTGTTAGAATTAATATAACTAGACTTAACTCAGTTAACTGAGCTAACTAATCACAACTCAAGGTACGACTCACTCTCATCTCCTTAACTAAGGGATAAATTCCTCAATCAATGGAGAAATTGTTGCATGTATTCACATAGACTTCATGTTTGATTTTCTCCGACTAATTATCTCAAGATGAATTAATTAATTATTAATCAAACAACTACTAAGAACAAATTTTAATTTTACTTCTCTATTTTAGTTCAAGGACTAACTAAAATAGGAAGGTATCCTGAAATGCTCTTTATGGCAGTGCTAAAAATAACACTTCTATGTTTAGCATTTCTTGTTGCTATTTTCAATACTCCCTTTCAATAAGAAAGGGATTATTAGTCACCCCAATCCTATCTTTGTGGAACTTGAACTTGCATTTTGACAATGCCTTAGTCAAAATATCTGCATCTTGCTCCTTAGTCGAAACATACAACAACAACATGATCCTCTTCACCACACAGTCTCGAAGATGATGGTACCAGATATCTATGTGCTTGGACCTGTCATGAAACACTAGATTCTCAGAGAGTTTGATACAACTCTGGTTATCACAATATATCACTGTAGGATCCATCATCTGACCAAACAATCCCACTAGAATCTTCTGCATCCAAATGGCCTCGCATGCTGCCTGACTGGTAGCCATGTATTCAGCCTCTGCTGAGCTAAGTGCAACTGACCTATGTTTCCTACTGTACCAGGGAACTGCAGTTGAAGCAATGTTGAAGATTTCTCCAAAAGTGCTCTTCCAGTCTGATGGACTCTTTGCCTAATCAGCATCCGCGAAGCCTTGAAGCTTCACTCCCTTTGTCTGTATGTACCACAATCCGTACTGAGATGTGCCTTTGAGGTATCTCAACACATGCTTCACTGCCTTCCAAAATAGCTTGGCTGGCTAAACCATAGCTTGACTCAGCTAGTTCACCATAAAGCACAAATCTGGTCATGTGTTCACCAGATACATTAGTGAACCCACAAGTTCCCGATAAACAGTTGCAGCTACTACCTCACCTGAAGTAGCATCCTCCTTCCTCCAGCTACCAGCTAGAGGAGTCTTCATGTGTTTGCACTTCTCCATGTGAAAGCGCCTGAGTATCTCATTGGCATAATTTCCTTGAGACACAAATACTTCCCCATCTTTCTGCCACACTTCCATGCCTAGAAAGTAGTGCATAAAGCCCATTTCCTTCATCTCAAATTATCTTGCAAGGTCCTCCTTACAAGATTTGATCAACTGATCATCACCTGTCAAAATCAGATCATCAACATAAAGAACAATGATTAATGGCTTATCTTCTACCATGATGTGGTAAAGGTTCACATCTGGTTCACTTTTCATGAAGCCCAACCCAGTGAAATAGTTGTCGATCCCGGTGTACCAAGCACGCGGTGCTTGCTTCAGTCCATACAATGCTCACTTGAGTCAACAAACATGCGACTCACGATCAAAGGTCTCAAATACTTCAGGTTGCTCAATGTACACCTCTTCCTCAATCTTCCCATTGAGGAATGTCGTCTTCACATCGATCTGATGGATCTTCCAACCCATCTGAGCTGATAGAGCTAACATCGATCTAATAGATGAGTATCTTGCTACAAGAGCAAAATTATCATCATAGTCGATCCCCACAACCTATGAGAAACCACGGGCAACGAACCTTTCCTTGTGTTTCTCAACACTGCCATCAGCTCCCTGCTTTACCTCGTAAATCCATCAAGAACTCACTACTAACTTGTCCCCAGGTCTAGGGACAACATCCCACACATTGTTCCATATGATATAGTCATACTCCTCTACCATTGCATCAACCCAGACTGGTTGTTGCACTGCCTCCTAGAAAGAAGAAGGTTCGATCGCTACACACTCCGCAACCAGGGCCATGTAACCAGTGTATCGCTCAAGAGATCTCCTTTGTCTGCGTTGAGAGGATGGCTGCCCCACATTCTCTCTCACATCTGGCATCAACATGTCAACTTCCCTCGAGCATTTCCACTCGTCTCTGGAAGACTCTCCCTGAGTGGATGTCTCCACTCCTGGATCCTCTACATGCAGTTGCTCTGCATCATAAGGAGGCTCCTCCTCCTTTGGAACAAAAAGTTCCTCCTATGCGTGCAACTTGAGCTCCCTCTCAAGAGACACTCACATGGCTCTCTACTTGTTGAACTTCAGAGCCATGTGCACTATGGTCCTCTGACTTGTAGGCAAAAAGACCTGATAGTTGTGGGGTGTATCTGTGTATCCCACAAGTATCCCCAACTCAGTTGTTGGTTCTAGCTTCTTCTAGGCATATTTTGTCACATGATAGTAAATTGATGATCCAAAGATATGGAAGTGTTAAAAAGAGATTCCATACAGGCTCGTAGAATGTTATGCTAGTGGAAAAACCTGTGAACCTTTTATGAAACCAACGTTTCGAACTAGCTAGGTGAGTCCATCATTAGGGCAAAAATACTGATCTCATTGCCCTAATGATGGACTCATCTAGCTAGTCTGAAACATTGGTTTCATAAAAGGTTCACATATATGGAAGTGGCTCACATCTGGTCGCTTCCCAGAAAAGGCCTCCATTGGTGTCTTCATCCCCAAAATACGGTGAGGACTTATGTTCTGTAAGTACACTATTGTATTGCATGCCTCGACCCACAATTGAAGTGGTAGGCTTTGGTCATGAAAAATCACTCAAACTGCTCCCACTATTGATCTGTTCTTCTTTTCTACCACCCCATTCTATTGTGGGTTATGGGGTGCCATCATCTCTCGTTTAATTCCTTCTATAGTGTAGAAGTCCTTAAACTATTGGGATACATATGTTCCACCATTCTTGCTTCGCAAGGCTTTCATTTTCTTTCCAGATTCTTTCTTTTCCAAGCCTTTAAACTCACAAAACCTCAAGAAGGTATGATCCTTCTTTTGCATAAAATAGATCCAAGATCTACGGGAAAAATTGTTAATAAAAATAACATAGTACCTTTGTTTAGCAGTGGAGGTTGTAGAGAATGGTCCACATACATCTGAGTGAAATCACTCCAGGATTGCTCTAGCTCTACTGTCCCGATCTTGAAAGGAATATTTTGCATACTTACCCAAGGTACACCCTTTGCATGTATCTGTTTGCTCCAATTTCCCCTTGGGTAATCCAGTAGAAATTTGTTGCATGATATTCAGGGCTCCATGGTGCAAGTGGCCCAGTCTTCTATGCCATAGCTTGCCAACATCTTGGCTTTGCACCAAATTAGCTTTGGAACTCAATGCAACACAGCCATCTACCTCCAACTTGTAGATATTCTTTACTCGAATCCCAATTCTTTTCATCTATCCGATGCCTATATGCCTCAAGAATACCTTTCCTTTACTAAAGACTACATCATAGACCTTTTCAAGCATATCAATAGACACAATATTCTTTTTTAGAACCGGTACATACTTGACATCAGTTAGGGTGAGAGGAGCTCCATGCTCTCTTTGAAACACAACTGTACCTTCACCTGAAACACAATACTTTCCATCATCACCCATTTCGATCTGTATCTAGAGATCCTTCTCCTCCAATGTACTGAAAAGATTCTTATCACCCGACATGTGGAATGAAGCTCCATTGTCCAGGTACCAAACACATACCACCATGGATGAAACCATGCATGTGATAAGAGAGAAATCCAATTTGAACTGTGAAGCAATAGCCTCACCATATATCCCTTCGAGGATCCCTTCTTGGATTTCTTTTGTGGACAATTCGTAGCATAATGGCCCACTTCATGACAATGAAAGCATCGCACTTTCATTTGTCAAACTTCTTCCCACCATGATAAGATTTGGATTGGGATGCCTTCCCTTTCCCTTTCGTAGCTTTACTCGCTAAAGCTAGATTTTCTTCATCATCTTGTTTTGATGAAGATCCATCCCTAGTGCTTCTCATTATCTCCTCTTGCATCAGATCTGACCAAAGTTGTTCCCAATCTGGTAGTTTCTCTCTTTTGTTTACTAAGTCTTGGTAGCTATGCTAGCTCTTAGGAAGACCAAGGAATGGTAGACTCACCATGTCGTCATCAACAGTTTTGATCGCTACACTTCCAAGCTCATCCCTATAGGTGGTGAGCTTTTTCAGTAATGTAGAGATCATGTCGCCCTTTTCACACTTGATTTTCCAAAGCTTATCTTTTAGTGCCAGCTTCATTTGATCATTGCTATTATAATATAGATCTTTCAATGTTTTCCACATCGAAAACAGAATCTCCTTCCCATGGAGGCTCGAGACAATGTGGTCTCGAAATCCCTCCAGGAGGATTCTCCTTGCTCTAGCCACACATTTCTTCCATTCCACCAATTCTTGAGCACTAGTTGTTGCAGGCTTGGGGACTTCTTGATCAATGAATTCCTTTAACCCGTTATTCTCTAATACCACTTACATGTGATCCTTCCAGGCTATATAATTTGAGCTGCCATCAAGGGCATACTCAAGTCACAAACCGTTGACCGCCATTGATGAAATTGAGATGTGATAAGAACTAGATTTCTATAATCATGAACTCTAAAATTCGCACTTCTCCCTTCTTGTATATTTTTCTTCGCATTGATCAACTTTGCTCCAATACCATGTAGAAATTTTACCTGTATGTCAATTGATAATGCAATATACTAAAGCATAGTACTAGATCTACTTCTACAACAAACTTTGCGGAAGCTTAATCTAATATGAGAAAGACCAAGTGGAACACATATAATAGATGAAGAGAAAGCATACACATATGAATACAGAAGAAGAACTCAAGGAAGGCCTCAGCCTAAAACCCCAATCTCTATATATCATACAAGTGGAAAACTATGTCGGATTACACAAAGCCTTAGCTCAGAAGCTATCCAACTCTCAGCTCAATCAAACAATACAAACCATAGACTGTCCAAGCAACACATATGCCTTTCCTCAACCCTCCAAGCCCCCTATTTCCTTGCATAATTTTTCTTGGGGTCCAGTGATGCCACCTGTGTGAATTAGCCTCATCACACACTCACTAAATTGAAGAAGTAATTGTGCAATCCTCAAGGAAATAATTCCTTTTGCATGCAAGAGATATTCACAATGGAATATCCCTACAACTCATATTACATTGTCCCTCCATTTGATCTCAACTGGGTCTCTGTTTGAACTGACATGCATGAGTTATTTATGAGAGAATATTCAATTATCTGAACTGTAGTAGTTACATGCATGCAAGCATTAACTAACTGAACTCACAATTAATTCTACAATCTATTAGAATTAATTTAACTGGACTTATCTTAGTTAATTGAGGTAACCAATTACAACTCAAGGTACAACTCACTCTCATCTCCTTAACTAAGGGATAAATTCCTCAATCAATTGAGAAATTGTTGCATGTCTTCACATAGACTTCATGTTTGATTTTCTCCAACTAATTAACTCAAGATGAATTAATTAATTATTAATCAAACAACTACTAAGAACAAATTCTAATTTTACTTTTCTATTTTAGTTCAGGGACTAACTAAAATAGGATGGTATCCTGAAATGCTATTTATGGTAGTGCTAAAAATAGCACTTCTATATTTAGCATTTCTTGTTGCTATTTTCAACAAGATCATCGAGATATACCCCAGAATTTAATTCTCAGGCCTCAGTAAGGACTCCATCCCTATCTAAACATGCACATTAAAGCCTCTACAAGGAAATCACAACCATCACTATACTCGTAGCCTTCTTGGCAGAGGATAGGTTTATTATTATAATATTTACATGGCTTGGCTTCCAATTGCTACTTCAACCTGGTGGTTTGTGGATTATTTTTCTTTTAGAATTTTTATAATTAAAACTCGTCAATGAAAACTCTATGGAGGTGGATTGGTCCATAGGCCTCAATGTTTGAACTTATGCTATGATACCATTTGTAACATAGCTCCTAGGGATACCCCGAGAACTTCCTACTAGACTCTCATTTTGTTTACTATGCCTTAGTTAAGGTTAAGATTTAATAGTCTTTCCAAGTATAATTATTCCTTCATTATGAAAAATTATTATCTCTATAACTATTTGTCGAATATTGACCATTAAACTACATTAAAGGTAAGGAAATCATACTCATACCCTTATCATTGCACAACATCAAGGTAGAGAATCATAATATTGCATGCTTCCTCTATGCTTTACTGGGTCTGGGATGTGGGCATTTAGATCCATTTGTAAGAATTTATATATCCAATCAATATCAAGGATAAGTTACAAATATATTAATCATAGCATGCACTTATTGAAACTCTTAGATAACCACACACAAGCATTAATGAAACATTTCTCTGAGTCTATTGTAACTAGCATGGTCATAGTTCTTCATGCAATGTCAAACGGGTTAGTGATGTCACTATTATGTAAAAGTTCTACACTAGCATGATACATGGCATAGATAATCCTGCATCATAGACTATACCGTTAAAAACATTATACCATAACTGATCTGCATGCATCTATGTCTCATGCACAAACACCTGCCATATTTAACCAGAGACACTGTATCACGTTGAATGAATACTATGTTCCTTCACTAACATACTGATGATCAAGTTTAGATTTACTGGAGATCTCACACATCTATTCTACTTATGCATCAATAGTACAAAATGACTAATTAGTTACTAAAAAAATAACTAAAATTTGCATATAAATGACCATTTTTAGTCGGTTACCAATAATAGCTAATTTATAGTATCCTATAATGTGACCAACGTTTAGTTATTTTTAGCTTAGTCATTAATTGGTTTCCTCAATTTTACTATCTAGTGGTATATTTAGTCATACATTTGGTCATTATTTTTTCATTGGTTTAGTCATTAAGTGTCACAATTAATGACCAAATACACAACAAAATATATTACTATATGAATCCTCGATAAAACTAATTAATGACCAGAGAAATATGACCAAAATGTTGGTCGTGTTATAAGATACTGTAAATTAGCTACTAATAATCATATATATGCAAATTTTAGTAATCATTTGAAACAAATTAATGACCAAAGAAATATGACTAAGTTTTAGTTGTGTTATAAGATACTGTAAATTAGCTACTAATAGTCGTATATATGCAAAATTTAGTCAACATTTTAATAAAAAATTATCATTTGTAGTAGTCATTTATCTTTTTTTGGTATTTTCATATTCATTGCATAAACGGCTGATTTAGTATTTTCTATTCAGTTCATTTGATTTCATTAATAATCATTATAAATAGCTAATTTAGTCATATATTCATTCTATTCATTTCCATAATTAATTAATATAAACTACTAATTTAGTAGTTTTAGATTGATTTTATGCGTTTATTATTAATCAACATAAATTAATTAGTATGATTTTGCGACTAAATTTTAAGAAAATGACATACAATGTGCATGTTTATCTAATATGATAATTCAAAGTTACATATGTTAATTACAAGACTAAATAATATCAAGTGCAAATAAAAATAATTTCAACCATATAACTTTTATTATATAAAATATCAAGTATTACAATATGAGTTTCCAACTTAATATCGATTGGACTACAATTTTCACATGAAATATTGTTTTGTAATTTCAAAACATTATCACTGTGTTGTCAAAGCATTGCAAGTGAATTCACCAACTCTAAAGGCTTGACCATCAGTCTCTATGAGTGTGTCTTATGCAAGATATTGGCTCTAAGGGTATCATTAGACAAATTCTCTTCTCTCTCTCATTTTGCGTTTGTCGCTCCATTGTTACTGTTCTCCTCTTTATTTAATTGTTGCTTCTTAATATCAATATTGAGTTCCTCTCCTAGAAATGAAATAATATACAATGCAGAGTATAAGACATGAAAGATGATGAATACTTGAATATAAAATAAAGTAGACTATAAATATTTATACGACATATACCTCAACATTCAATAGTGGCCACATGCAGCTATATGACCTGTATAAACAAACCAAATAAAATGTCACCACATAAAATAACACCTTAGGAACTTAGTATTCAACATTCAAAAAAACCTTAGGGACAATCATAGCAACTAAGTTACATGTTAAAAATATGAGGCAATAGATAACTTGTGAAAACAAATGGAAAAAAAATAGATCAGTGTAAAAAATATCCTTATTGTTTGTTCTAAAAGAGTCATGTTCCTTAAATTTGGATATACTTTTGTCCACAGTAAAAGTTTCTTGCTATTATGACCTATGTTTTTAGGATCATGAGATTGATCCAACATCAGACTAGAGTATGGAGATAAAATGATTCAACTTTCCAAGATGAGTACTTCACTTGGTTGAATGAACATGTTAGCTGTGAGTAGTGTCAAAACCTTAGGGAAGAAGAACACTAAAGCCTAAGAAAATATATCACCACTTGTCCACTAAGATAAAAAAATTCAATCCCATAATGGCCTCTCGGAGTACCTTCTGTTGGATGGATATCACACACTAAGAGATGATTGTCTAATACAATCAGAAGTGTACATATATTTTCACAATGTCCCTCACAATCAGACCCTGTAGTTGTATCCTATAATATTAATCATATTATACTATTTAATTATAAATTATGACTACCAGATAATTATTATTTTGGATAATTAGTCTGAAATTGTGTTTTAAGTATTTCTATATACATGAAAATATTTGAAAAAAAAAGGTACTTTTGTGACTAGTTAATTTCAAGTGAATCTAAATATACAAGAAATTATGGTGCCTCGGTGTTTCTCTAGTGGTTATCTGCTCATTGTACCAATTTCTCCCATGTCCTCTATTGCTTTTGGTGAATTCCTCTTTGATGATGTCTAATGCCAATGCAATGGACATTTATCCTTGATGTTTTCCTGAGCCAAAGGGAAGCTCCACAAGTAACAACCAAAAAGTAGCCTCAAATAAATTTTTGGGGGCCAAAATGCAGTGATTATATGACAAGATAAGAAACACTGCATGTTAATCATCTTCCCATTAATATTGATTAATAATTTCTTTGCATGATCATGTAAGACTAAAGTGTCAAGTAGGGAAATTTAAAGTTAGTCATCCATCAATATCACCTTTGAGAGTGCTTAGTAGTTAATACTTCCTATTACACACACAATAGATCACCAACTTCAAGAATAGCATTATAAACACAACAAAAATGAAATTAAAGAAATGTTAGGAAGTCAAATGTGACTAATCTTGGGGTAAGAAAATACCAAACCCTTCACATTAGCAAGGCATTCCTATGCACTAAAACATAAAATCCTTCCATTGCATCATTTACACCTTTTCTTTAATTTATTTAATTGAGAACATAACTTTCAGAAGAAAAGAAACCATTGGAAGAGGTCTCAAAATCCTAACAAATGCTTGAGTGACTGTCATATCAATTAAACAGAAAATCAATCATTTGACATCCTTTTAACTTGTGGAATATATTGAAGAATATGAAGTTTTCTCATCCCTTGCTCCTAATCAAATTGTAATCTGTGGGTTCCAATCAAGTAATCAATTTCCCACCAACATAGTTAATAGATCACTTTGTAGAAGGACTTCTAGAAGCATTGGGATAGTAGAAACGAAATTAACTAGGAGGAAAATGAAGCACTTTAGTTGGTGCTCCAAAATATTTGAACGCAACTAAAAATTATTTTATACTCCCTCCACACATTTTAGGGGAGAAACCATTCAGCTGCATCTCATATATTTTCTTGTATTATGTAATTCTTTGAGCAAGAAAAGAGCATTCATAAATATTGGCATGAAAGAGGACTCTTCATAGTCCTAATAAGTTGGGCACTAACAAATAAACGACTTCATGTAGTGAATAAATATTACATGGTAGATTTAAGTCATTAAAATGACAAATTTATTCTTAATCTCATTCTAACAAAAATAAATTCAACCCTAACTGTTGGGATCTAACAAATCAAGAATTTCATGTAGTAAAGTAAACTTACATGGCAGATCCCAATTATTTGCAATGAGAAATTTATTATTGATATTATTATAACATAGATAAATTCAAGAGTACATACATATTTCCTTATCTGGGACAAACTTTGAACACATTCCAAGATTTCATATAAATACAATGATATGATTTACTCGTAGGTCATGTGAAATCTATCTACATCTAGCACCTGCCACAGGATAATAGTGGTATTGAGACACCATCTCATAGCATTGGAATCATGTATATAGATAGTGTTATAGAGATAACTTGCAACATCTATTCAACACTACCTTCAAGCTTTGAATTCATCAATTGATTTAGTTTAGTAGCAAATTGTGGGGGCATTTCATTAAATAAAACTTGATAAAAGCCATTTATGGTAGTTGTCATTGCCTTCTATGGATCTATCATCCTCTAGAAATAGAATAATTGATATTCCCCAATTTTTGAGGCAGTAGCTTCATGTTCAACATGGGCTATTGGGTTCTTCACATGGAAAAGGTTGCAAATATTAGATGTATAATGGAAACATGAATACAATTCAAGGTTTCTCGTAAAGTCTCTTGGGTGAATTATAAAGCACCATCTACTTAAAACATGATATATGGTAGTAACAAAAAACTACCGAAGATCCCACTTAAGAATTAAAAATGTTTCAAATAGGAGATGTATTAAACAATATAAACTATTTAATTGCATAGCCACACTAAAATAGATAAATATTTAAATGTTGAAAAGTGTGAAAAAAATGGAGTTGGAATATGATAGTTATGCCAGGGTAGATATAGCTATGTAAAATGTAACTTCTATCTAAAACATGTAAATGTAACTTCTATAGCTACATTTTTTTAATCTTCGGTTAAGAATTTAATAGTCCACCAAAAATAGCATTGAGTTTGTTCTTCACCAACCAAAGGGAAATTTTAAACTAGTGTGAAAATGCTTACTCATTCCCCTGCCATATTTCTGATATTTTATTTCTTTGCGGATTTAAGCCACTGTAATGTAACTTCTACATATTTGACAATTTAAATGTAACAAAAATTACCCAGATTGAAGTTATACAATTAACATATGCACAATAAGATACAATATGCATGAGTTATAAGTAATATGATGTTTACATGTTATATCCAAACAAACTTTTTCTCATCTCATTAACTTGTATCTTATAGTTGGTGATCGATATAGCCTTTAAAATTATGAGCCATCCTTTCCATATATTATATTTAATGATGGATATATATTTTAAAAACATCAACCTTGTTTGTTATTTTATGTACAGTCAATTTAAATAGAAGTGCTCATAATTTTATTTAGTATTATCTTGTACAACTGGAAATAAAATGATGTCAAGGTGGTGTTTCTAGTGATTTTCAAACTTGTTTTAATTACCTAAATTTAACCTATTTAAAATAAATAGGGGTGATGTTTCAAGTGATTTTCAAAATTGTTTTAATTACCTAAATTTAACCTATTTAAAGTAAATAGTTGCACTGATCATCTTATATTCAAGTTAGTAACTTTGCTTGAGGGCATCTTCATGACATCCACCATCTCTGAAAATTATGAAACATTAGTAGTATCTTGCACTAAATAGACAATGTTGGCATAGAATATTTCATTGTATTTTTTACTCCGTGACACAAATTTATTGACATTTTATGATTCTTGGTTTCGATTTCCATGCTAAGATTGGATTCATCATGTGTGCTAAGATTTTTAGTTGTGCACGCGTCATATTCCTCACTTATAATTGTATCAAAAACATAGAGTATGCACAATGACATGTAGTGACATGTGGGTGTCTATTTTACTCAATGATATCCTTGATTTTTTAATGCATCCCAATCCTACCATAATGAAATTAAGAGAGACAAGGAAACAAGAAGGACTCTCAATAAATGAAATTATAGACTTTAGAATGCAACTCAAATTGTACCTAAATGTAATGATAAGTATTTGCAGATGCCTAGTCACTAATGAGCATCGAATTACACTCTGAAAAATTCCTTGCATTATTAGAAATCGGTGACACTTGCACTAATCCTCTGTAGTAGTTCCTTGACTTTCCTATAGACATAATTTTAGAAACAATCCTACTCCTACAATTCTTCCTGATATGGATCATCTTTGTCCCCCCTATTGATAGTTATTTTTCAAGGCAACAAGAATAGAACTCTTGAATTGCATCATTTCTTTTCAAAAAAATGGTTGCCTATTTCTAGGTAATTGTTGAACTAGTCTCTACTTAGGTCCAAGAAATCCTTAATTTGTGATGCAGGAGCATCTGGACTTAGCCAACAATGTGAAATCTTGTTCACATGTTGTGGCTAAAATAGGTTGAAATTCATTGACTAATTGGTCGAAATCCAGTTTTAATGAGAGGGTTGGATCTCTCAAAGAATGAGTTGTATTACAGTTTTGTAATAAGTTAGAAATTGTCTTAATTTAGGCTTAAAGATGAGTTGTTAGCATAGGTGAGAGATAGAGCTAGGAATTAGAAGATTTGTTGTTAGATTGATTAAAATAGGATTTGATTTCTTAGATACAGTTAGAGTGACATCTCATTGATAAAAAGAAAGGAAAAATGTAATGAGCAGGAGGAGTGGATTGAGTAGAGCGAGAATCCAAGATTTGTGTTTGGTTTTCCACATGAAACAAAGGCCTTTATTGTTGTGAGCAGGCTCAAGGCAGAGAATCTGTAACACTGTTTAATGGATTAAATATTTATGTTGTCTGTGTGAATTCTTTATCAGACCCACGACAATCATATTGCGCACGCTTTCACACCTGTTTGTTTGTATTTCGATGGAGAATCTATAAATGCCTATTTCCTTTGAATTAGTAAATGAATTTCCAATTGTTTTATCATTTAAAACCCAGTGATGAAGGCAAAATTAGTGTTGTTTAATTCCGCAAGCAGAAATCTCTTTTACATAGAGAAATCACACAAAAACGCTTAGCGGATCCGTTTGGAAAATTTGAAATATTATGCTGGGGAGTTTTGAGTCTTATCGGGTCCGACTTATATTATCGCATTGCTACATCGGAGTAGCCTGCGTTAAATACCAAACCTTAAACCTTTGTAACCTCTAATTGCGACATATTGCATCGACATTTTGAAGCAGAAGTAGGAATGCGTTAAGCGGGCCTATTGTAATCACTGATAGCGATTAGCGATAATCGCATCCGACCTCCGTCGAGGGATAGTGCCAATAGTTGTGGACCATTGGGACTCTAATTTCCAATATTGTGATTCAATCTGAGACGTCCAATCGGTCAGATCTAATCTTCGGCATAATACATAAAGCATAATACGTAAATCGCTTTAAAAAGAGGGAAAAGCGTTTTTTTAGCATTTCCGATGGTATTTTGGTCCTGAAAGGGAAAAAGCGTTGCTTGAAGCCTTTTCAAAGGCCTTTGGTTTTCGAAAGGAAAAGGCCCAATATTTGTTGGAAAAAGGGTTCAAAGCAAGGTGGTTGTTGGGTCTTATAGATTCGATTGTGGGTCGTATTGAACCATTGTTTTCTGCCTGTGTCATTTATGGTATAATAGCAGAAGCTGAGGTTGTTTGCAGTGAAAATTCTGCCAAGGAGAGGCATTGGTCGAGGAAGGTCAGAAGCAAATGTTGTTCTACTGGAAGAGGTTTGGAGTCTGTGCATGAGAATGGAGACAATTGAGACTGCTCAGAGAAGAGCGCCTCATGAAGGAGATGAAAGCTCTTCAGATGATCCTTCTGTGGATGAGGGAGATGAAGATAATTAAACTACTAAGGTTATCAAGATGCTGGCGAAAATAGGAGGAAAACCTAAGGTGGAAATTCCTACTTATGAAGGAAGTTTAAATGTAGAGGAGCTAATGGATTGGATCAGATCCTTAGACAAGTACTTCGATTATGAGGAGGCCGATGAGAAGAAAATGGTGAAGTTTACATTTACCATATTAAGGGGTCATGCAACGATCTGGAGGGACGAGGTATAGACATCAAGAATGAGGAAAGTGAAATCCAAGATCAAGCAATGGGACAAAATGGTAAGTAAAATGAAAGCCAAGTTTTTGCCTAAATATTATCAGCTGAATCTTTTTAAACAATTGCAAAATTTAAGGCAAAAAGGAATGTCTGTTAAGGAATACATAGAAGAATTTTATAGATTGAGTATTAGAGCAGGACATGTGGAGGATGACATGGAAAAATTATCTAGATATATTAATGGATTAAGGTATGAGATACAAGATGAGATTATCTTGTTGTTCAGTCAATTTAGTGTCCTAAATTGCTACATAAATTATCAATCCGGGTATCGTAAATTGACGAAGTGTAGTGCACTATATGTGTTATATGACCCTCTTACCTCAATATTTTTGAGTTTTCTGTTTGTTTTGGGTTTTTTTTCTTTTGATTCCTAATGTTTTGCAATGTAGTCTACAAATATTAATTTACTGCTACTAAGAGTCTAGAGAAAAGAAATGAGAGCTAAAAGTGCTTTTAGGTCAAATTTGGAAGTAAATTTTGTAAACAAGAAAATGAAAATAGAGCTTCTCTTCTTGCTATTATGATTGTTTCCAAAACATGAACTGAAAGGACTTAAAATTACTATCTACTCAATTCAAAACCAAAGCTTAAATGATAAAATGAGATTGCAGCTATCTATGATAAACCAAAAGTGAAATACTAAAAGTAAGATTACTTCTACTGTCTAATCTACTGCATAATTAAAGCTTAATGAACAACTGAAGATGGAATTGCAACTAAACTTAAGTGGAAAAATAAAAATGAAATTGCAACTATTCTATTATGAAAGCAAGGCTAAATGAAGTATTGTTGTCACTCTACTACATAATTTAGGGAAAACTACCTCCTTATGATAGCAATTTGAAAGATTTCATTCTTCATCATTCTAAGAAAAGTAAACATAAAAACACAAGGAAAGACTCATTCATAGCTAAAATATTTCACCACTTATTTTTAGGATTAACCATCAACTGAAAGGATTTTTGGAAATATCCATTTATATCATGAGTTACTAAACTGATAAGAAAATGGCATTGAATGACTTAACTGTAAAACTAATGAACAACAATTGTAATGAAAGACTCATTTATAAATGCAACATTTTACCACTTAGTTTCAGGATTAACCATCAACTGAAAGGCTTTTGGAAATATTCATTTATATCATCAGTTACTACACTAATAAGAAAATGGCATTTGAACAACTTAATTTAAAATCTAGAAACTAATGAACAACAAATAAAATGAACTAATTTATGCTACTGAAAACAACTTAAAACTACTGATAAGAAACTAGAGAGCAATGAAAATCAAAGGACTATTCTACACTGGAATACAACTACTCTGAGTTAGTGAAAAGATAAGACAAGTTGAATTTACAAACAGAGTTAGAAAACGATTATAAACATAATAAAAAACACAATGAATGTACAACTAAACTATCAAATACAAAACATAAATAAAATGGACCCTTGACCACGCAGGGGCGCTCTGGAAGGTCTCAGATTATCAACACAGAATCAACACTTCACAAGCGCTTTAGGTATCCATTGAAAAAAAAGTCTTTATATTAAAATAGAGAGCTGATTTTTTCACACTACAAAGTGGAAATTTGCACTATTACATAAGATAAAACTTGAACTTGTTCTACATTCTACACGCTGGTATTTATAGAAAAAAATATACTATTGTTTGAAGAGAGAAATCAGCTACAATGACACACGTAGATAGGTAATGTGTGCGAAATTCTTGTCTTCGATTGCCTTGAAACATAAATCTTCTAGTGGCTATTGGATTATGTTTGTGCAGGTGGCAGATGAAGTCCTTGGCTTTAGGAGGCTGCCTCGGATCCATCACTGAGAATCGTGTGAAAAGCAAAGTCCTACTTGCCATAGGTTTCTTACAGTTGACTTCCCTTTGATCGGAGTCCTCCTCATCGATCTAGGCCAAATGGATAGGATACAATCCATGCTATGATGTTTTCCAAGGTACCCATGTGGTCCTTTTCCTCTACTGACACCTGTAACCTAGAAAAGAGTGGATATGGTTGCGGAACAACCAATTAACTGCGGAATGTGGCTGTGTTCTGTAGTTGAAAGGTAGAAACCTATCCAAATAACAAACATAACAATATAACTTGTAAATCACTGAAATATACTCCTTGAGGCACTGTGTAATAGATTTTTATGATTAAGGATGCATTGTTCATGGAAAATCAAAGGAAGAAGGATGAGAATGTTTGTTAAGAGAGAGGTAGTTTTGGAACTCAACAGACTCCCACTGCGAGACTATTGCATGTCCCCATGAAATCAAAATTGTAAACACCCTCCTTTAACTACATTTGGTCTGAGACTTTAGCTAAAACATCCAACCTCTTCTTGCTTCTCTTTGCTACAACTGGTACTCTAGGCTTCCTCATGAGGAATCTATACTTGAGGTTAATTAGAGCCCTGTATAGCTTCTTGTTTTTACTCTTTAATTTTCCATTCTTCTTATGCCACAGACCCAAATGAAGCATAGTGTTATCATGGATAATTTTATCCAGTTTCTTTTGTTCTTTTAAGGCTTTATTTTCCTTCTGAATATACCTATTTAAAACCTCTATCTCATAGATTTCCTACTTAAGTGAGCTAGTCAAAGTCTCTTGTGATGTAGTTGGCTGCTCAGGGTTGGATGAAGTTCCTTGATCTACTGATGTATTCTTTTGCTCGAGTGACTCAATATAATTATAAATCTGATGTTAGATTGGGTCAATCCCTGGAGAGACTCTCTTTGGGCTGCTTTCAAAATTTTGTTGAGGAGAGTGATATGGGCTTCACTCAAATGAGATATTGTCATAGGACTGAGTTGGAGTTTCTTCTCCCAAATCTATGAACTGGGCCTCTTTTGATTTTGATTTCTTCACTCTACCCTTGAGTCTATAAATTCTCATCAAACTTTGGGGGCCTATGTTTTCTTCCTCTATAACCTGTCTACTTTTCCCCTTCTCTTTCTCTTTCTTGAACTGATCCCTGATGTTGAATAATCTCTCAAAAAGTAATTGTTCATCATTTGATGAAGGTTCAGGAGTATTTTTTTGGATTTATTCAACTTTTTCTTTCATCTCTCTTCTCGGATTTGTCGGCTTCCTGATTTCTGTTAATGTTTTAGTGATGGACTCTTCTTCACTTCTTTTATGTGCTGAATTTGTAGGAATATTTTGAATTGTAAGACTGGTTTTCCTTCTCCTACTCTTTTTCACAGAACTTCCTTCAGGTAATTTTGATGCTTGTTGGAAAAGGTTTCTGATCAGAAAGTTCTCCCATGTGTCTCCTACACTCTTTAAGTGATAATCAACTGGACTTTTTATGAGACCATGATGATAAAGATTAGTTTCTACGGCTTTCATTTTCTTTTGAATAGTAATGGCCATTCTCCTCAAACTATTCAACAGGAAGAATGGGAGATTGATGGTTTCGTTTTCAAGAAAATTCATCAACAGTATTATATGATACATATACATGGAACCAAATCTACCCTCACATGTAATACATTTTTGTATAGTTAGTAACATGCTACTCCATTTTACCTTAAGTCCAGAGATGGTAATTCCTCTCTTAAAAACTGAAGTGACCATACCTGGATTTTCGAGAATGATTTTCCAAGTTTCATCATGGAATTATTTATTCTTGAACCACCTCTCTCCAACATTTGGTAGCTTGGTTGTTGTAGCAATAAAATACGCGGTCACTGTAAACTTTATGTCACCAATCTCCACTTCCATCCCATCAAATGATCTAGCAAATGACTTGGTGACCCTCGAATTTCTTAATGAAACTCAGCCAACTAGCTTTCTTCAACATTCCTTTCAACTGAGGATAGCCTTCCATATATTTCACTCCTATAGGTTTTGTCCTAACAATGAGACCCATCACTCTTATTCTCTACTTTTCTTCAAATTTACCTTCACTGTCGATGTGAAGAAGACTGTGTATATGACAGTGATATATGGAAGAAAAAATAGTTATAGATATGGGAATGAAATAACAGATTGTGTGGAAGGAAAACAACTATTACTAGGAGATAAAACACATACGGTATATGAAACAGGGAAGCTGTATGCGTGAAATAGTGCAGAAGATATATGAATGGAGTGGATGTAAACTATGTGGAAAATAGACTACTACTATACATAGAGAGAATTGGAAACAGAATGAATGATTGTTTTCTCAATGTATCCAAGTGCTTGTATACACAAGAAGGTTGCGGAAGTATAAGCATAGAAATCAATGTAATAAAGGAACAATAGGGTTGTGAAGATCCATATTCAATTGGGTTATGTCATCTATCTATCCATTAAATAGGTGTGCTGGAGAAGTATAGTAAATGGAGATCAAATCATGAGACCATTAGGCATTTAAGTCAGAAGGCATTGTGCAATAATCATGACAATCAAATATCATGATGACAAGTCAAGGAGTAGTGTGATTATACGATTTATACAACTTATGTTTTGTATTCCTATTTGAAATAAGTTTTTGTTCTTACCTCTAGAACCATACCTTTCTGCTTGCTAACCTTTTTTTGTTTTCTTCTTGAGGTGCTTAGATGTTGATATGTCTTCAAAAGTTGTTTTCTCCTCCATTACCTGCATATGAAATTTATTATGAACTGACCCCTTTATTCTTGAACTAATGATCAAACTGTTATTGCAGAGTCAAATTGGCTGCAGATTAGGGTCATCTACGGAACTAGAATAGTTGTGGAACAAGAATGGTTGCGGAATGTAAAATAGAGAATAAAATGTGAATTTATGAATGAATGAAATGGAGATGACTGTGTAGATGAAAATATCACAAAATGGAAATGGAAAATGGAGATGGAAGAAATGCTGAAGAAGAAAAATTTATTGGTGGAATATGGTGGTCGAGTGGAGTGAATCTTGCAAAAGTAAAACAGAATGAAATGATGTAAAACAATGAATTTTCAGAATGCATAATGAGTCACCATTTTTTTTGGAAAATATAGGGTGTCAAAGTCTTCTGATTTTTACCCTGTATTTTCTGTATAAGCATGCCAATCAGTGATTGGTTTTCAACTTTATACAATTTTATTATTATTATTATTATTATTATTATATTATTGAGATATGATGAAAATGTCAAAGACTAAGTTGGTGGAGAAGAAGGATTCTTCTTCACCAACTTCATTTCAGAATTATTTTGAAAGATCTTGATGAACTCCTCCTTTGAGATTGGTTTTTGATCAATTTTCAACCTATGACCATTCACAAGGAGAGGAGTTTGATTCTCATCTATTGTTCTCATTCTTACTGCTCCATTACTAAAAAAAAAATTAATTTCTTATGGCACAAGCCAATGAGTTTGAAACTTTCCTTGAAAATCCTTAAACTTTGAATCAAATAACAGTGCCCAATCTCCCTCTTGAAACATTTTGTCCTTGATGTACTTGTCATGCCACTTAGCCCTCTGTTGCTAAACTATACTAGTCGTTTGAACAACTTTTTTTTTTATTTCATCAAGTTCATCCAACTGCTCCAGTCTGTGGTTTTGAACTTCTGATAAATCCATCCCCAACTAGAATGCCATCTTGAAAGTTTTGACTTGGAACTGTATGGGGAACAAGACTTGCTTCCCATAAACAAGTTCATAGGGTGTATGTCCTGTTGTGTTCTTCCATGTCATTCTATAGGACCACAAGGCTTCAGGAAGCCTTTGTGCCCAATCTCTTCTATGTAGATGCAGAGTCTTGGTGAGGATTCCTTCAAACGCTTTTTTTGTAGACTCAACTTGACCATTTTCTTGTGGATGATAGGGAGTGGATTTTTTATGCTTGATCTTGTACTCTTCCATAAGCCTCTTCATCATGTTGGATGTGAATTGAGTTCCCTGATCTGTCATAATTTCCCTTGGAACACCAAAGCGAGTAAAAATATCCTCAAAAAGAAAACTAACTACACATTTTTTGTTAGCAAAAAGTAATCCTTTGGCTTCTACCCATTTGGTGACATAACCAGTGCATACCAATATATACTTTTTCTACTTGGATGGAGGATTAATAGGTCAAATAAAGTCTAAAGCCCATTTTTCAAAGGGTTTGATAAGTACGTGAGGTTGTAATTCCATTTCACTTGAGCGGGTAGGTCTCCCTACCCTTTGGCAGATGTTGCACCTTCTGACATATTCTTTAGCATCTTTGAAGATGGATGATCAATAATATCCTAAAGAAAGGATTTTATAGGTTGTCCTCTTATTAGCAAAGTGTCCACCACACAGCTTGTCAAGACATGCTTTGAGAATATCAGGCATTTCATCTTCCCTGACACACCTTCTGATCATAAGATCTAGCCCTGTTTTATATAATTTGTTAGTGATCCATGAATATCTTTCACTATCTTGAAAATCTTTATTTTCTCTCTAGGAAATAAATGTGAAGGTAACTTCCCTGTAACCAAGTAGTTAGCAACATCTGCAAACCAAGGAGTATGAGTAGTTACTGCAAATAGATATTCATCAGGAAACTTATCCCCAACTGGAAAGTCTTCTTTGATATTCTGAAACCTAGACAAGGAATCAACAACTGTGTTTTGTTTTTCAGGTCTATCTAGCACAATAATGTTGAATTCTTGCAAAAGTAAAATCCGTATTGTAGCTTTGCCATTAATAATAGGTTTATTCATCAAATATCTAATTGCAGAGTGATATGTATGAACAAAAGTTTCATAGCCTGTTATGTAGTGTCTAAACTTGTTAATTGCATGAACAACAACTAATTCAACTCAGTGCGAGTCAAATTTTTACTTGTATAGTAAATGGCATAAGGAATCAAATCTTTTTGTCCCAATACAACTCCTAGAGATGTATTTGAAGCATCTGTAGAAATATGGAAAGGAAGTTTCCAATTTGGTCCTCTTAAGATAGGCGCTTTAGATATTTTTTCCTTCAAGGCTTCAAATGCTAATTGGCAATCAAAATTCCACTTGAATTCAAAATATTTTGTAAGCAATTTGAAGAGTCGAGATGCTACTTTGGTAAAATTTTCTATAAACCTTCTATAATATCTTGTAAATCCTAGAAAACTTCTAACATACTTTTGGCAATTTGGAATTGGTAACTTAGAGATGACTTCAAATTTTGATTTGTCCACTTTAATCCCATCTCCTGAAATGTGATGTCCTGAAACAATACCTTCTGTAAACATCATAAAGCATTTTTCATGGCTTAGTGAAAAGTTTGTCTCTTTACATATTTTAAGGACTTTTTCCAAATTTTCCAAAGCTTCTTCAAATGTGTTACCATAGACTATAAAATCATCCATATATACCTCTACACAATCATGTATTAGATCAGAAAAAAATCCTAGTACTACTCTTTGGAATGTTGTTGGTGCATTAGTTAACCCAAAAGGAAGCACTCGGTAGGCGAAAGTTCCCCATGCACAAGTAAACGTGGTTTTATCCTGATCCTTAGGTGCTACCTGAATTTGATTATAACCACTAAAACCATCCAAGAATGAGAAATACTTTTTACCTGCTATCAATGCACACCCTCCATTTCCTATTCTTTTTAGGCATAATGACCAAAGGAGAAACCCATTGGCTATCTGAAATTGGGTAAATGAAGTTTACATTGAGTAATTTTGGGAGATTTTCCTTCACAATCTCCCTAAGATTTGGATTCATCCTTCTTTGAGGTTGTCTGATTGGTCTATTCTTTTCCTCGATATAGATATGATGGATACAAGTCTCAGGATAGATACATTTCATGTCAGTATACTGCCATGCAAATGCAGCAGAATGTTTTTGTAATATTTTGGTTAACTCTTCTTGCTGTAGTTTCTCCAAGTTTTTGTTTACATTCAATGTCCTACCTGGAAAAATTTCAATTGTAGAGCTACCAAACTCTTCCATAGAATAGAGAGACATCTGCCTAGTTGACAAGTATTCAACATTAGATTTTTCTTGGAATTGTGCATGATCATATTCTGAAGATGTTTCAAAATTTTCCAATGTGTTCAAAATTTGACTATCTTCACTAATTTCTGATATAGTAAAGATAGGCTGAATAACATCTTCATCATCGATCCATTCCTTGTCATCTATTTCTGTGATTGCTTTTGTTGGAGGATACAAATTAAATTTCTTTGATGAATTACCATCAGAAATGTACATGTCACTAGATCTACAACTAATAAAAGCATCAGCTATGGCCAGCCAAGGTCTTCCTAATATGAGTGGGTGTCCTCCTAGATTATTCTTGGGAGTTAGAATCATGAAGTCAACAGGATATTCCCAAGAATCTAAGGAGACTGAAATGTCTTCTAGCACATCATCTAGTTTGATTACTGATCTATTTGTAAGTTGCAATAAGGTAGGTGTGTAAAGAAGGTTAGGAAGTTTAATCCACTCCATAGTTTGTCTACTTATAATGTTTACTGTTGCCCCTAAGTCAATCAATGTGTTTGGAATTTCAATCCCATTTATATGTGTCTTGACAATTGGACTTCCTAGATCCACACATTTATGCATGGAAATCTTTCCCATCATGATATCTGTTATCTTTCCTACTAGGTGAATTCTTTTTGTTTCTCTTGGTTTCCTTCCTGGTCTTTTGATGCTCAACTCCTTTATTGTCTTAGCTAGAATTGGAATTTATCTAATGGATTTCAACAAAGGAATCTTGATACAAACATTCTTCAATTCATTTAGGAAGTCACAATTGGGAAACAAGATTTGTTTTTATACTCCTCTATCAGTTTGTAATCTCTCAGGAAAAGGAGGTGCAGAAGTAGATGTTGGTTGCTCAATTATAAGAGTTGTGTTTGTTGGCTCTTTTTGCTTTTATTTTTGAATGTCTTGGTTTTGGAGGGATGTTTCCTCGAAACTTTTATTGACTTTTAGAGGATCCTCCTTAGAAGCATCTTGTTCTTGAATGACTATAGAAGGTTTTTCCTTTTCTAATATCATACCAAATCTAAGTCAAACATCATTAAGATCTAGAGGGGCAATCATATAAGTAGGAAATTGTTGTCCTTCTACCTTGTAAGAATTTTGAGGGTTTTTGTTATTGGGGTTTGGCAATGGTTGAGTTGATAGTTGATTTGGTTTTTGTTGAAATGGAAGTAAGAGTTGAGGGTTTTGACTTTGTTGTGGAGGTTGTTGTGGAAATGGCAATGAAAGGTAAGGGCTTTGATTTGGAAGTTGTGGTTGTTGATTTTGCTACTAATTTTGTGGGGGAGGATAGCTCTGATAAGATGGACGATATTGATAATATTGAGAAAATCTCGCATAAGGATTTTGCACCCATTGTGCCCATGGTTGAGATTGATACTGAGTTTGAGGTTGAGGCCAAGGTTGCTGCTGTCATGCGAAAAGAGTTATTTTTGCTTACAAAACTAACCTCCCTAGGAGTCTAAGACTCTCTAGTGACAAACAAAACAAGTAAGAGCAAACCTTCTCTAAATATACATTATCCTATGAGAAACCAAGTGTTTTTCAATCTTACCTTAGGTCCAACGCTTGTTGTAGCAGCCTAGCTTCGTTGATCCAGATGAGCTCCTCCTTCACTTTGAAACCTGCATACACTAACAATCAAACGATTACATAACACCTGAATATTCCATAAAACAAAGCATATTCAACATATAGACAAAGGAGTATATGAAACAATTCATTAACAACAAATCATTGAGAAGAATGGACTTATTTGTATTAAGGAAACAAAAAAGAAACCATTACAACCTGAGCCTTGGTGTTGTGCAAGTTCCTCCCAGGGTCCAGCAAGAGTTTTCCTCTACTTTGACAAGCTCACCCACTTCCAAATGAAACAAGAAAGGATGGTAATCTCTCCTCACAAGCTTCTACAAGGAAGTCCTAATTCCAGCAGCATCTACCCTTTGGAATGTTCAGCTTTCAACCTCCCTCCTCTGGCCCAATGCCTGTATTTATAGTGTTCTAGAGGAAGTTATTCAGGTCCAACATCAATGGGATACTCCCTCTTTTGGATGGGGTAGCTCCTCTCTTGATAGGATAAGTTCCTCTATCATAGGGATGCATGAACCATCTGGAGGCGCTCAATACACGTCAAACACTCTTCTAGAAGGCTCTAGAAGTGACCACAAGTAACTTTTTTAAGATGAAACTCGCGCCTTTTGACCTTTACAGGGGTACGCACCCATCCCTTGACTTACAGAGCATACAAGTACGTAGGTACAATGAGTTTTGGATGCGTACACGTAGGCAAGTTAGAGAGAACCTGCGTACCCAGAGATAAACATGTTTCTTAGTGACTTTCTCTCTTTTTTGAAGTTTGACATGAAGAGCAGAGGTATAAGGCTTGACAAGGAGGATAATATGACTATTGATTGAGCCATATTAACTGCAAATAGTCATGGTGACAAATTTCAGTGTAACAGATTGCCCCCTAAAGTGCGAAGCTTGTAATGGATAAGGGTTTTATATCATCTAGGAAGGGTGAAGTACTTTATCATTTCGAGGATTATCTCGTGGAGAGCTTGGTCAGAACCTGCAATTTTCAACACAAAATACATGTATAAGATCATATCATCGCTGAGGTAGGCATTCCCATACTCAGATCAAAAACTTTAACTATCAGACTAACTACTCTGATAAAGGAATGATTTCATAATACATATCATAATCATAGACTCATGTAGACACAGTATAGGTGCAGCCATCTGTTTATGATTGGTCTACAACATAATGAATACAAAACTCCTCGCAGCCTGGATGGTGGAAACTAGATCCAGGGTCTTCATCTCTACTTCCCGAATTGGTACGATTCTAGCCATGTGAATAATGAGTCGATGTCGAACATGGTAGAAACCACTTGATTACCAGTCAATGATGCAAACTATTAACAAGTGTGAGAGAGACTACCAGTAAAATGTCAATGGTTTCTCAAAGTCCAGCACAATCAATGAGATGTGATGAATGAGGTCGACTGTCGAACATTTCATGAATCCTTCGATCGCAAGTCAATGATGAAAACTGACGTCGAAGGCGAGAAACCTGCCATTGATGCATGCAGACTCCAAGGTACTGACGATTTCTAAGTCAACTCTCTAGATAATGTGCTGATGTCGATAGAAAGCGACCCGTCGCAGGCAAGTACACAACACGAAATCATAGTTCAAGTTGAAGAAATGTTGCTGCAAGGACTGACTCAAGGATGACACAATGGATGATAGGTATTTTGCGGTTTGAATGTTTTGTTTACAGACTTCTTGAACACATAACGACACAACAGATGGTTTAGTGACGAATGACTCAAAGTCGACTCCCATAACCCGGCTAAAGAATGTCAATGATTTTGGTCAACTGTGAGGTAAATGATTTCCCAACCCAGGTGAATGAATAAGTGTCGTGTTCAAGAGTGGTAGTAAGGTTTTTCTTGAGACAAAAGGATATCATATAGGCTCATTCTTCTCATTTTTTCCCCCACCATTTCTGGCAAGTACCTCTTTATTTTTTACAAGCTTGAGGAGGATAACATATGCTTGTTTGTAAGCTCATCCTTCGGATGAGTCCAACTTAGTTTTTGATTGGAACCCTAAGAAGGAGTGGTCCGTTCCTGTTTGTAATAGAACAGGTCCTTTACTGTGAAATTTTAACGAGTCCAGTATAGGAGAAACTCAGTGTTTTTCATATTTAGAGAGTCTGAAAAACTTAAAAGACTCCAGATTGAACTTTTTCGTAAGTTTGTGTCTCCTAAGCCCGAAAAAGTATAAAATAATACCTAGGAGAACCGCTTGATCTTGCGACCAAGGATATTTTCATAGTTAGTGTCTCTGACCTAAAAAGTAAAAGCGATCAAGGACACGTCGTTTTATTTCCAATATCGAATTTGAAACGACAAAAATCCGGCAATCTTTTCCTGTTTTTACGGTCAGAAAAGGGCTATAAGGGGACCGTCTTTTAATTCCGTTTTAACGAGTGTAAAAGAAACACTCGGCAATCTTTTCATGTTTTAGGAGTCAGAAAAGGGCTTAAAAGATGACTCTTGATGTTTGGTTCGTGAAAAATGACAAGTTTCCCTGTAAATCCCTTTGTCCTGCACAAAAACGACACATTACTCATACCTGTTTAAGATAGGCAAAAAAATACATTGAAAAATGACCTTTCATGGTGAAAAATAAACAAATTTAATATTTATTTATCCAAAAAACTATAAAAAGACCTTTTACCATGTCATTTTTACCATTTTACTATTGAGGTAGAAAAAAGGGCTTTTGGCAAGAAACTTCCCGTGGAGATTGCGGAAAATCAGACCATCGGAATCGAACGCTGTCACTTCCAGGTAGTCCACAACATCCTCCTCTTCAATTTCATCTATTTAGAATTTAATTTTAAGTATTAGTTTGATTTTTTGGAGGCATAGGGGTTTTGGGATGCGCTTCTCGGGGTACGCAGGTGCCCCATGGGTAACCTGCGTACCCCGACCTTTTTCTTTAAAGGAAAAAGGGTCGGGGTACGCAACCTACCTTCAGATTAGGTGCATACCCATGCTCTGTTTCTGAAGGCGGGGTGTGTACCCCATGTAAAGTGCATCCCCAAACTCGAATCTCCAAATTTAACCATAAAAATTTGATTTTAAGTTTGCTAAGACTCTTTTTATGGTGTGTAGGATACCCACCATGTTGGATTGGCGTGAAAGAGAGCATGAAGATGTTGATTCGGCTACGTTGAATCATCAACCTACCATCGATGCATTG
>APFE030752965.1:194952-222334 GCA_000404065.3 Pinus taeda
TGTATTAAATAATCAAAGGAACCATTACAACCTGAGCCTTGGTGTTGTGCAAGCTCCTCCCAGGGTCCAGCAAGAGATTTCCTCTACTTTGACAAGCTCACCCACTCCCAATATGGCAACAAAGAAGGATAGTGATCTCTCCTCACAAGCCAACAATGGAAGTCCTAATTCCAGCAGCATCTACCCTTTGGAATGTTCAGCTTTCAATCTCTCCTCCCTTGGCCCAATGCCTGTATTTATAGTGTTCTAGAGGAAGTTATTCAGTTCCAACATCAATGGGATACTCCCTCTTTTGGATGGGGTAGCTCCTCTCTTGATGGGATAAGTTCCTCTATCATAGGGATGCATGAACCATCTGGAGGCGCTCAATACACGTCAAACACTCTTCTAGAAGGCTCTTAGAAGTGACCACAAGTAACTTTTTAAAGATGAAACTCGCGCCTTTTGACCTTTACAGGGGTACGCACCCATCCTTTGGCTTACAGAGCGTACAAGTACTACAATGAGTTTGGGATGCGTACACGCAGGCAAGGTAGAGAGAACCTCTGTACCCAGAGATAAACATGTTTTTAGTGACTTTCTCTCTTTTTTGAAGCTTGACATGAAGAGCAGAGGTATTAGGCTTCTCAAGGAGGATAATATGACTATTGATGGAGCCATATTAACTACAGATAGTCATGGTGACAAATTTTAGTGTAACAGCTGCCAAGAATTCCAGTTTGGTGGGGGTTGAAAATACATTGGATTGTTAAATCCTTGATTTTGTTATCCCTACCAAGGTCTTCTTGCAACAAAACAAAGAGGTTCTATAGAATTTGGGACTATTTATTCTTGAAAGATAGCCTTAAGACCCGGGATTGAAGGACAACCCTTGGTCTCATTATTTTCGGAAGAAATCATACAAGTTTCTACAATTTTTTCATCTAAAGGGCATTCCCTTAGAGTATTTTTCTTTCTGCATTTTGGACAAAATATGGTGAAGGCATCAGCCTTTGTTTTTTTCTTGTTTTGGATTTTGAGGGTGTCTAGCTGTTCACTAAGGCTCCGTAAAATATCAGTTTTAAACTCATCAAGCATATTACCAATTTCTTCCCTACTTACAGATCCAGTTGCAGATTTGTTTGCTCTAACAAGAGAAGGATCTCTTGGTCCCTTCCCAGTTTTAGATTTCCCTCTTGAGAGATGAACACATAGTTCTGCTATGTCACTCAATGGAAGTTGAGAGATGTATCCCTTTCCCATCATGTTAAGGATATCTATCCATTCATCTCTAATGGCCTTTAACAAAAGAGCTTTCAAAGTTTCTTCATCTAAATTGTTCATTTTTGCTCTTTTCAAATTGTAGTTGAATCTCTCAAGCAAATCCTCTAACTTTTCATCTTCCTTTTGCATCATTTTGAATACCTAATCCTTATGATTACTAGGCATACAATAATCCAAGTATCTATCCAAAAATTCTTGTTTCATGTCATTTCAAGTTCTAATGGATTGAGTGACTAACCCCATAAACCATTTCAAAGTAGCCCCTTTTAGTGTTGAAGGGAAAATTTTGAGTTTTTGAGAGTCTTCTAAATAGTCATAGGTTCTGGATAAGACTTCAAACTAAAACAAAAATGTTTCAGGATCCTCACTTCTCAAACCATAAAATTTTGGGAGGACAGATGGTGAAATGTTTTTCATTTTTGTATGCGTTTCCTCATCTACTATTGGGAATCCAAATGAGTTATCTATTTCCATATTTCCTCTGCCTCCTCCATTGTTTCCTCTATATCTCCCTCTACCCTATCCTCCAAATAGTGAGAATTCTCCATCTTGTTCTTCTTCTGCCATTATAGTTTCTTTAGAGTCCTCTAGTTCTTCTATTAATGGATTATGGGAGACAGTTTTTGCTTCTTCTTCTTCACTAGGTTTTCCTACTTCCTCAACTACAATAGGCTCCCCTGTATAAGTGAAAAAGGACTTCTCTCCTAGGTCTGTTTTAGTTGATAAAGTACGAGAATCTTCTAACCGATTTGCTTCCCCTTGAATTCCAGGAATCCTATGGCTGGGAGTATGAGTCTGGGATGGAGGTGTATCTTTCCTAACTCTTGGTGGAGTAGGTGGAGTTGTGGAAATCGAACTTCTGCCCTTACCTATAAATCTACCCCTAGAGTCTCTTTCTCTATGCATGTCATTGTTCTGTTTTGTTGTTTCTATTGTTTTTTTTTTTATGAGTGTAAGAAATAAGGCTGCCTAGTTACACTACCCCAGCAACAACGCCAAAATGTTCAGTCAATTTAGTGTCCTAAATTGCCACATAAATTATCAATCCGGGTATCGTAAACCGAGGAAGTGCAGTGCACTATATGTGCTAGATGACCCTCTTACCTCAATATTTTTTAGTTTTATGTTTCTTTTGGAGTTTTGTTCTTTTGATTCCTAATGTTCTACAATATAGTCTACAAAATCTTAATCTATTGCTACTAAGAGTCCAGAGAAATGAAATGAGAGCTAAAAGTGTGTTTAGGTCAAATTTGGAAGTAATGTTTGTAAACAACAAAATGAAAACAAACCTTCTCTTCTTGCTATTATGATTATTTCCAAAACATGAACTGAAAGGACTTAAAACTACTATCTACACAATTCAAAACCAAAGCTTAAATGAGAAAATGAGATTGCAACTATCTATGATAAATCAAAAGTGAAATACTAAAATTAAGATTACTTCTACTGTCTAATCTACTGCAGAATTAAAGCTTAATGAACAACTGAAGATGGAACTGCAGCCAAACTTAAGTGAAAAACTAAAAATGAAATTACAACTATTCTATTATGAAAGCAAGGCTAAATGAAGTATTGTTGTCACTTTGCTACATAATTTTGGGAGAACTACCTCCTTATGATAGCAATTTGAGATATTTCATTCTTCATCATTCTAAGAAAAGTAAATATAAAAATGCAAGGAAAGACTCATTCATAAATAAAACATTTCAACACTTAGTTTTAGGATTAACCATCAACTGAAAGGGTTTCTGAAAATATCCATGTATATCATGAGTTACTAAACTGATAAGAAAATGGCATTGAACAACTTAACTCAAAACCTAATGAACAACAATTGTAATGAAAGACTCATTCATAAATGCAAAATTTCACCACTTAGTTTTAAGATTAACCATCGATTCAAAAGCTTTTGGAAATATTTATATCATGAGTTACTACACTAATAAGAAAATGGAATTTGAACAACTTAATTTAAAATCTAGAAAGTAATCAACAACAAATAAAATGAACTAATTTATGCTACTGAAATCAACATAAAACTATTGATACGAAACTAGAGAGCAATGAAAATAAAAGCACTATTCTATGCTAGAATACAACTACTCTGAGCTAGTGGAAAGATAACACAAGCTGCATTTACAAACAGAGTTAGAAAACAATTATAAACATAATAAAAAACACAATGAATGTACAACTAAAATATCAAATACAAAACAAAAATAAAATGTACCCGTGACCATGCAGGGGACCTCTGCAAGGTCTCAGATTATCAACACGGAATCAACACTTCACAAGTGCTTTAGGTATCCATTGAAAATAAAGTGTTTCTATTAAAAAAGAGAGCTCAGTTTTTCACACTACAAAGCGGAAATTGGCACTATTACATAAGCAAAAAATTGAACTTGTTCTACGTTCTACACGCTGGTATTTATAGAAAAAAATATACAACTGCTTGAAGAAAGAAATCAGCTAAGCAAAACACGTAGACAGGTAATGTGTGTGGAATTCTTGTCTTTGGTTGCCTTGAAACATAAATCTTCTAATAGTGGCTATTGGATTTTGTTTGTGCTGGTGGCAGATGAAGTCCTTGGCTTCAAGAGGTTGGCTCAGATCCATCACTGAGAATCGTGTGAAAATAGAGTCTTACTTGCCATAGGTTTCATACAAATGAATTCCCTTTGACCGAAGTCCTCCTCATCGATCTAGGCCAAATGGATAGGATACAATCCATGCTCTGAAGTTTTCCAAGGTACCCATGTGGTCCTTTTCCTCTATTGACTCCTATAACCTACAAAAGCATGGACATGGCTGTGGAACAGTCGATTAGTTGTGGAATGTGGTTGTGTTCTGTAGCTGAAAGAAAAAAACCTATCCAAATAACAAACATTACAATATAAGTTGTAAATCATTGAAATATATGCCTTGAGGAAATGTGCAATGGATTTGTATGATTAAGGATGCATTCCTTATGGAAAAGCAAAGGAAGAAGGATGAGAAAGTTGCTTAAGAGAGAGGCAGTTTTGGAACTCAACACCTGTTAAGTATGAAAGCTATTGAAGATGCCTATCAAGCAAGTTTGAAGGCAGAGGAGAAGATTTTGAGAAAGTAGAATCAGAGGAATAGAGGAAGAATCTCAGTCAGAGGCAGAGGGACTACCAGATCCAGAGGACAACAACATCAACATGAAGTAGGAAGCTCAAGTAGCAGACCACCACAAAGGGGTGAAGCTAACAGAGAAAGATTTGTGCCTAGAGGAAGAGGTCAACGAAGAGATAGTCAATGCTACACATGTGGGGAGTGGGGAATATATCATGGGACTGTCCTCATAACAAACTAGTGAATTAGAGGAATGCAAATCTGGTTGAGGTAAAGCTAGAACCACCTCGACTTATGGAAAAGGAAGAACCCCCTAAGGAAGGTGAATCATTGTTATTAAAAAGGACTTTTCTTAGAGTAGAGAAGGAGATTGGAGAACCAGCACAGAGGAAGAATTTGTTTAGAACTACCTATAAATCAAAAGGTAAGTGTTGTAAAGTAATCATTGACAGTGGAAGCACTGACAATCTAGTTTCTACAGAGATGGTGGATAAGCTCGGACTAGCCAAGACCATGCACCCTACTCCTTATAGAGTGTCTTGGTTATAGAAGGGATATCAAGTCACTGTGATAGAACAATGCAATGTGGAGATACAAATTGGCACGTATAAAGATGCAATTTTATGTGATGTAATGCCCATGGATGTATGTCATATATTATTGGGGAGACTGTGGCAGTTTGATTGGAAAGTGATTCATGATGGGAGGAGGAACACTTATGCCATGGAGAAGGATGGAACTAAGCATACATTGTTGCCATTGAAGAATGATGCTAATAAAGTAATGCCTGGAAATAGTATTATGTTGATAAGTTGAAAAGAATTGCTATAGGAGGTAGTGAAAAGCGAGGAGTTGCATTTTGCCATCGTGGCAAGGCCAAAGGTAATCTTAACTTCCACAAATTTAGATGATCTGCCTAAAGGAGTTAAAGTTTTGTTAGATGATTTTGCTGGTATCATTATGGATGAAATACCAAATGCATTACCATCGATTATAATTATTAGTCATCATATCAACCTAATACCAGGGGCAAGTTTACCAAATAAAGCTGCATATAGACTAACTCCTCAAGAAAATGCAGAAGTTGGAAGGCAAGTACAAGAGTTGATGGATAAGGGGTTGATCAAAGAAAGTCTTAGTCCATGAGTTGTGCCAATAGTACTCAATCTAAAGAAAGGAGGAGAATGGCAGATGTGCACAGAATCCAGAGCTATCAATAAGATCACTATCAGGTACATATTTCCTTTACCACACATGGATGATTTAATGGACTGTTTAAGTGGATCCAAATATTTTACTAAAATAGATTTGAAGAGTGGATATCATCAAATAAGGATTCGGGAAGGCGATGAATGGAAGACAGCCTTTAAAACAAACAGTGGACTGTATGAGTGGTTAGTGATGCCTTTTGGACTCACTAATGCACCCATCACGTTCATGAGATTACTGAATGAAGTCTTAAAGGAGTATGCAGGCAAGTTTTTTACTATGTACCTTGATGATATTCTATTTTTTATTAAAAGTAAGGAATAACATTTAGAGCATCTTAAATTAGTTTTAAGAACTCTGCAGAAAGAGAAACTACTTATAAATCTGAAGAAATGTAGTTTTATGAAGGAAGAGTTGATTTATTTGGGATTTGTAGTTTCCAAAGAAGGATTTAAGATGTATTTGGAAAATGTCCAAGCCATTTGGAATTGACCTATTCCTAGAAACATATTTCAGGTAAGAAGTTTCCATGGACTTGCAAGTTTTTACAAAAAGTTTATAAAAGGCTTTAGTCAGGTTTTACAGAATTATAGGAGGAAACTATAGGGGATGAAGTTCAAACCATGAACTGGGAGGAACAAATACCAAAATCAGTCAAGAAAGAAGTTGAAGCTATTTTGGAGCAAAGAGTATCCAAGAAAACCAAAGGGCAGACTTATTTCCAACATCTAGTCAAATGGAAAGGAGCCAGTGGAGGATTCTTGTTGGTTGACTATAGCAGAATTGCAGAAGTATGGAGTAAGTCCTGAAAGTATGAAGGAAAATTTTTTCTTCCCCGAGAGTCTGATGCATGAACATCTGGACTTAGCCAGCAATGTGAAATATTGTTCATATGTTGTGGCTAAAAGAGGTTGAAATTCATTGACTGATTGGTCAAAAACCAATTTTACTAAGAGGATTGGATCTCTCAAAGAATGAGTTGTATTTCAGTTTTGTAATAAGTTAGAAATTTTCTTAATTTAGGCTTAAATATGATTTGTTAGAATAGGTGAGAGATAGAGCTACAAATTAGAAGGTTTTTTGTTAGATTGATTAAAATAGGATTTGATTTGTCAGATACTATTAGAGTGATATATGATTGATAAAAAGAAAGGAAAATGTAATGAGAAGGAGGAGTGGATTGAGTAGAGCGAGAATCCAATATTTGTGTGTAGGTTTCCACATGAAACAAAGGTCTTTAATGTTGAGCAGGCTTAAGGCTGAGACTCTCTAACACTGTTTAATGGATGAAATATTTATGTTGTCTATGTGAATTCTTTATCAAACCTGCGAAAATCATATTGTGCATGCTTTCGCACCTGTTTGTTTGTATTTTGATGGAGAATATATGAATGCCTATTTCATTTGAATTAATAAATTCATTTCCAATTGTTTTATCATTGAAAACCTGGCGACGAAGGCAAAATTAGTGTTGTTTAATTCCACAAGCATAAATCTCTTTTACACGGAGAAATCGCACAAAAGCACTTAGCAGATCCATTTAGCGGATTTGAAATATTATGCAAGGGAGTTTTGAGTCTTATCAGGTCCGACTTATATTATTGTATCACTACATCGGAGTGGCCTACGTTAAAGCCCAAACCCTGAACGTTTGTAACCTCTGATTGCGACATATTGCATCGGCATTTTGAAGTGGGAGCAGGAAAGCATTAAGAGGACCTATTGTAACCATCGATAGTGATTAGCGATAATCGCATCAAACCTCCGCTGAGGGATAGCGTCGATAATTGTGGACCATTGGGACTACGATCACTGATATTGTGATTCAATTTGAGCCATCCTATCGGCCAAATCTGAATCTTTGTCATAATACATAAATCGCTTTAAAAAGAGGGGAAAGTATTATTTTAGCATTTCCAATGGTATTTCAGTCCCGAAAGGGAAAAATCTTTGTTTGAAGCCTTTTCAAAGGCCTTTGGGTTCCAAAAGGAAAAGGCCCAATATTCATTGGAAAAAGGGTTCAAAGTGGGGTGATTGTTGGGTCTTATAGATCTGATTGTGGGTTGTATTGAACCATTTTTTTTTTCCTACGTAAATTTGTCTCCATCACGCAAACCTATTTTCTTAATAAAATTATAAATTCTACGTCTACATTCCTCATCCCCAACATACCAATTCTTGACATTGGAATACTTTATCATTTCTCCCTCGGTGCAATAGAGATCCACTACTATGGCATGGAGATGACTTGTGTCATAAAATGGTGCAGTGCATCCTTCAATATATGTCACAGAACTGCTCTCATCTACAAAAATAAAATTCCTCCCAAACTGCCTGGTCTCCATCTCATTCATCCTTAAATAAGTGGATATTTCCATGGGTGACAAAGCGTCCTTGGAGATTTAATAGAAGGAGCTATCACTAAAAGAAAAAATAAAATGCAACATAATATTTATTAGTAGGAGGAAGAAAGATACCAAGCTACTTCCTAACTAGATCAAGATACTCTTGAATTACTTCTTAGAACGAACAAAATATAACCTCAACTGCTTATAGAGTCTACCTATGCATGATAGTAATGAAAAAATTGTCAAAAACAACATCTACAACAACGTTTGTGAATCTCTTCTTTTAGTCAAGGGCATGCCCAACTTTTGAAAAGTATAAAGCATGTTAGGGTCCACCTCATCCAGGATCCTCTTCTTCTCTACTCTCTATGTTTAGGTTTAGAATAATAGAAAAGGTTTTGGAAATTGATGGGTCGGTAAAATTTATCAAACCATTTGGGTTCTTCCATTTTTAATCATTAATGTTTGTAAGTATTGAGTCTAAATTGCAAAATCCATTCAAGTTCCTTCTTTTTAGTTGGAATTAACCTAAGCTTTGGAGAGTTGTAAGGTTTAATGGATATAAGTATATTCTACTTAAAACATAGTAACATGCTTTAAATTTGTAGGCATTGAGATCATAATCTAAGGATGAAACAAAAATTATTTTATTTTCATGATTACAAGAAATTTTAATTTCATGTAACAAAGTTTGAGGAAGGCGTAGTATTTGCATCCTACCCGAAAATTTACTTGCATCACTTGAACCCTTTGAATTTGGGCATGGTAGTGTCCATTACACAAACAATCAACCACTGAAAAAAGGTGAAAAGAAAAAATAAAAATAAAAATGGTGAAAGGAAAAAATAAAATTTCACGCATTCTCACCCTAGAAAAGTTAGGGGGGAGCGAACTTATTTGTACAATAAGGACATGCAAAATGCTTACTTTTCCATTTTATTTTGATAAATTGGTGGCCGCAATCAAGATATACATTATCATAATCATTAAACCCTTTAATATACAATAAGAAGATGCAAAATGCTTACTTGTGCATTGTCTTTTGATAAATTGTTGGCCACAATCAAATCTGCATTATCATAATCATCAAACCCTCAACTCTAGATGAAATTTATGCTTCGATCATATAAACCCTCGAATTTGTTTACCCATAAGAAAAAAATTCATATTTAGTAAAAAGGAAGAACTCTCCAGAGTTGAAATTCATAGCCATGTACAAATGGCCAAAATATCTACACCCAATGACCTTCCTCTTCCTCCATCTAATCGTTGATCCTCCCCTATGGTATTTCCCTTGAAAACTCCATCTGCAGCTTGAATTCCATGAAATCCATAGATCACATTGGTGGCCTTCCTTCTTCTGGTATTTCCATGCAGAGATCAACAAGGCATAGAAAAATGCAGTGCTACAATGTGATGTAAGGCATAGAAAAATGTAGTGCTACAATGTGATGTTGTAATTTGTGAATATTTTATCTACAATGTGATGTAAGACATAGAAAAATGCAGCGCTACAATGTGATGTTGTAATTTGTGAATATTTTATTTGAACCCGATGCTAAACTAGAAATGAAAAAGAAAAGAAATATTTATAATGGAGAAAATAAAATAAATATTTATCATATAAATTAAAATATATAAATTGAAATTGGGTTAAATGATTTATTTTTAATATGAATTTGTTATTTTTGCATAAGACGCTAAATTAAAAAGAAGAAGAAGAAGTTAAAAATGATATTAGAATGAGTGTAAACATTTAAATATGGCCTCAGTTAATAATAAAAAGTTAAATTAATAAAAATAATAAAATTATATTTCTTATATTTTGATTTTGTTATTAACTTGTGAATAGGCTTTGTTACAATACCATGGGCCAATACCATGGCTTATCAATACTAGAAGTTCAAAAACCATAGCTTATTTCACAACCAAAATATTTTATAACAATATGACAAGATTCTTAACCGTGGATATTCACCCCCACATTATGGTAGATATTATTAACTTGCAAAAAATAGACTTTGTTACAACAATACCATGGATTATGAATACCACATGCCCAAAAAACAAAAATTATTTCACAATCAAAATATTTTATAACAATATCACAAGATTGTTAACCATGGATATTCACCCTCACTTTACCATGGATATTAACTTGTAAATAGGCTTTGTTACAATACCATGGGGTAATACCCTAGCTTATCAATACCACATGCCAAAAAATCATAACTTATTTCATAGTAAAAATATTATATTTTAATTTAATTTTACAACATTTTTTTAATTAAATCTAAAAGGGAAAATTTTACAATTTGAGATATATCTAAACCCTTTATCCTCATGATTACTAAAAAAATTCCAATAGAAATTAAATTAAGGTTTTAATAAAATTAAGATAAGATGGATGTATGTCGATTCTTTACACACATACACACACATATACATAAAGAACCGACATAAATCCATATTAGCTAAGGATCCAAGGGATGAGAGCAAGAAAATTGACTCATTATAATAGATTAAATATAGTGCATGATTTTTTAAAGTTTTCATTATTTTACTTTATTTGATATGATTGATCCAAAATATGGGTTTAATATTTTACAACCAATTATGGTTTTTTTAATTTAGATAATTTATTAAACACAATACAATGTGATCAAATTTGAGAGAGAGTTGGGGAGGGGGCAGAGAGAGGGAGGGAGATAGTGAAAAAGTTGGAGGGAAGAGAGAGAAAAGAGAGAGTGATGGGGGGCAGAGAGTGAGGTGGGGGAGAGAGAGAGAGAGAGAGAGAGAGAGAGAGAGAGAGAGAGAGAGAGAGAGACAGAGTTGGAGTTGGGAGAGGGAGGAAAGAACAAAGGCATAGAGAGATAGAGGTGGAGAGAGAGAGAGGAGTTAGAAGGGACAGATGGAGAGAGAGTGAGGGAGAGAGGAGAGGAGGAAAGAGAAAGAAGAGGAGAGGATAGAGATAGGGAGAGAATGGGAAGGGAGAGAGATGGAAAAGGACAAGGAGGGGGGAGATAGTGATAGAGTTGGATGGAAGAGAGAGAGAGAGAGAGAGAGAGAGAGAGAGAGAGAGAGAGAGAGAGAGAGGACGACAGAGAGAGATTTGGGGGGAAGAGATAAAGGGAAGTGGGATATAAGGGATAGAGAGGAAGGAAGATAGAGAGGAGGAGAGAGACATGGAATTGGAGGGGGTAGGAGAGAGAGGGAACAAGAAAAACACAGAGGCAGAATGGTGAAGAGAGAGAGAGAGGGTGACAAGGGAGTCATCAAGAGAGAGTGAAGGAGAGAGGAGAGCGAGAGGTAATAGAGAGAAGGATATAAATAGAGATGGAGAGAAGGGGAAGAGAGAGATAGATAGAGAAGGGGATGAGAGGGAGAGAGTGTGTGTATGTTTGGTGAGTGAGATAGAGAGAGGGAATAACAAAGAGACACAAATAAAAATATAGATTTTATATGGTATTATATAACCAACCTAGATCCTTATTGATCCTATAACTATTAAGTGCCAAGAGGGATCCAATATCTTGAGGTGCAAACATTTCCTCATATTTTTCTCTAGAAAAAAAAGTTTGCACCTCGAGAGATTGGATCCCTATCATCGCTTCCTAGATATGGGTTTAAGATGGATCTACGTAGATTAACATGAAATTAAAGTAGTTTTTCTTTGACATTATAGTATTAAAAATTAAAATTTCTCTTCAAAGTAATTTCAAATTGGAAGTAGATCCAATTAGATTCAATGAATAGATTTTTAAAAAATACATAAAATAAATTCTTTTATTAAAAAATAAATTTTTTAAAATACTAATTATTAGAGATAAATAATGGAAAGTTGGTTCACATATACACCATGGGAGGATGAAGAAGTGTTTAAGGATAACCTTTCAACCAATATTTAAAAACCTTTCAATCCCGAATCACTTGTAAGTTTAGATTGCTTGACACAGTTAAGATGAGTAACATAAACAAAATGATGCATATTATTGTAGTACTTGTTAGGTAGTTGTATTTTTGTTGTTAGACTAAATTAGTCATTCATGTTAGTCATTTTTAGTTGTATTACTTATTAGCTAGTCACGTGTTTTAACCCACTTCTAAATTAGTGATTTATGTTAGTCGTTTTTAGTTTGGTCACTTAAGATGGCTCATCTTTGGTAGTATTTCACTTGGAACGGTTGTGGTGACTAAATGTTTTAGTCACTTAGTCACTAATTCATCATTTTCTACTAGTGAATGCACCTCTATGGCTATTATTTATGATTTCCTACATCTGACTTATCCGACTTCCCTTGAGGTTTCTCTCTTCCTTTAGTGAAGTGAAACAAAGGATCTACTCCCACAGAGTAGATTGTAATGTAATGTTTCTTAAGGAATAATGTTTCTTACATGGAAGTAACCCAACTTCAGAGGAAGATGTGGCATCATAAGAACATCAAGGAAAACCAATTCCAAGAAGGTGATTGGGCCTTGTTATATGATTCCAGATATAAATACTTTAAGGGCAAGTTAAGGACAAGATGGCTAGGATCTTATGTTAGAAAAATATGTCATGATAAAGGTTCAGTGGAGATCAGAACCATAGATGAAGAGGTCATTCCTTTATTTGTTAATGGCCACTGATTTAAAGTTTTCAAAAGACCATTGTCAAAGTAAGAGTTCATTGATGGTATCAATGAAATAGTGATGATGGTGGAGCAAGTTTCAGCTCCTACCTCATCAAATCACAGAGAGAAAAAAAAATAAGGACTCAGGTGAAAACCTCCATGAGGCACCTGAGTCCCATTATTGGGTTGAAAACCTCTTGGGGTGGCCCAATGGTGTAAAAAAAAGAAAAAAGAAAAAAGGGGAAATAAAAATATCCTTGGGTGAAAACCTCTCTTGAGGCACCCAAGGCAAGCATCTAGGATGAAAACCTCTCAGAGGCAGCCTAGTTGTTTTCAAAAAGAAAGAGAGAAAAACTCATGAAAATTTCTATTTGGAGGTCAGCAAGGAGGATGATCAGAGAACAAATGAGGATAAAAAAGAGACCCATTTCACTCACATTTTTATTTTCCACTCATTGTCATTCATCACTCCACCATTCCTTTCATTTCTTCACTCCTTTGCTTCAATTTACAAGGGGACCGTGTTTTCTACAGGATCCCCTGAAACCTACGAGATGATCCTATAGGAATTATAGTGGCTTGGTAATCCTACAAGAAGTGACCCTAGGGTGAGAAAATGACCTTCCATGTCAAAATAATGACACCCCTACATCACAAATTCATTACCATACCTTTCTCCATTTTCATCACCCCTGCATTCTTCATAAAAAAAATCAGTTTTCAAAAAAAAAAGAATTAGTCTTCAAGAGAAAACACAAAGAGAGAAAAAATGAAACAGAGAGTAGAAGGGAGTAACACCTGAGTATTTATCATTTCTCCACACTCCTAGTCTTCCTCTCAATCCATGTCACCATCCTCAAAATCCCAGAAAAATGTATGATTAAAAGTTCTGAGGGAGAAGCAACTACAGGACATCCTAAGGAAATCTTGTAGTAGCCTATCTGACAGAATACAAATCATGATTGTAGCAAGATTCCAGCATGAATATCCAAGGGAAGAAGGAGCTCCAAAGCAACAACAACATCATCATCTTCAACACTAGGTACGTGCACATCAAAGGAATCATCAAAGAGCAATAAAAAAGGAATAAAAAATAGCATGCAACCAGCACACAGGAAGCACCTCCAGTCTTCAACAACTATAGCAAGGTATTAGCACCACAGATAAGTATCTCGCTCACTCTCTTATTTGCATAATGTAGTAAAAATATGTAAAGGTTACCAGTAAGTTGGTTTATAAGTGAAAGGTGGTCAGTTAACTTGGCCACCTTCGTTCAGTCGACAAAGACAAAACAGTTGGTCCTCCCACACATGGCAGTAGTCAAGTCAAAAAGAGATAAGAGAAGGACAAAAATAGTTAAGTCTACGGAGGCATGAACTGGGATTTGATTACGAGGAGAGGGGAATGATGAGGTGGTAGTGGGGACTGGTGGTCCAAAAATAGAAAGCGTACTTCTGTTACCAGGACACCACCTCACATAACTCAGCGATAAGAAGAAATACTCATTGATCCCCATGCACTCATGCATGCATTTCCTCGAGGCTCACTCTAGCAAAAGTCACTCTCCCACCCATGCAATCTATAGAAGAGGAAAATTCCATTCGTCTCCTACGTAGGACCCCCTATAGGATTACACAAGAAATCCTATAGGATTGCACAAGAATCCTATAGGATATAGACATACAGTCTACAGGATTGGCGAAGAGGAGTTTCAAAAGGGAAAACATGGGGGTTTGCCCTAAAAAACTCTATGAAGAGGTAGGCTCTATAATTACTTCCCTTTTTCAAAGTGAACTGAACAGAAATTCCCTTAGTATTGATTGAATTTGGTAGCTATGTAAGGGAATTGTCTCCACAGTTCTTTCAGTCATTTACTTCTGCATTCATAAAAATTAATTTCAACCATCTCAACTCCTCCAAATTCAACAACAAAATGCCAGGGGGTTTAATAGAAGGGAGCCCATTAATACTGTGAGAATCCACCAAAACCCTCAGGTGTTAGAAATATTCACAAGGCATAATTATGGGGTATTTCGAAAAATTGAGAGGGTATGATGATGAAGTGGCCCGAAATTGTTCTCTTTTCCTCATTCCACTAACCAGAATTCATGCCACTTTGTGGTGAGAGGCCTCTCCATATATCTCACCCCTGAACTCATAATAAAAATTACCACACTTCCCCTAGGAGTGCCTTGGAGAAAGGAAGACAAGGGAGATAACCAAATCGCCAAGAAGAAGTTCTTTTTCAATGGAGAAGAGCCCATTTAGGAAAAAAATGGAGTAAGGAGAGAAAGCCTACAATACCCCTAGAATGAGGTGAGCTACGATCTTATCAAATACATATCATGTGAGGGTAGATATAGTGTGTTTTATGGGTATCACTTTAGGCTTCTTGAAGAATTGAGGTTTGGAGTAGAAACACCTCCTCACAACAAGCTCAGCATACCATACTTCCTTTTGTAATCATTGATAGACACAAGCATAAATATGCAAGAGGGAAATCACCAACAGCTAGCCCACCATGGGTTAATTAGGATCATCATAGAAGATTCCATCCATAACCTCAGAATTCCTATCCAACGGGAAATTTTTGGAGACATGCAGACAGAGGAGGACATCAAAGCCCTCACATATGACATTAGTCCTACCATTAGTGAACATGATGAGGAAGAAACTGAAATAGATGGAAAAGGAGTATAGGGGGGTGAATATGACACAAATGAGGAGAAAGAAGAGGAGAAAGAGAAGGAAGGTGATGAGGAAACAGATGAAGATGACAAAGAAGAGAATGATAAACAAGATGAGTGTCTAGAAGGAGGAGAAGAGGGGGAAAACATAGAGGAAAAGGGCAATGAAAAAGAGGAGGAAGAAGACAAGAAGGAGTCACCTATGGTGTCTCCAGAACCCATTGAAAGAGAAGGAGCATCTTTCCTCACTACTCTTAGCACCCCTATCAAATAGAAAGGAAAAATACCAGAGCAGACCCCCTTATATTTTAGGACAAGGAAAAGCACAAGGATAAGGCAGGGGAAACCATAAACTCCATCCAAAATTCCTATTGTAATTGAGGACTCACCTAAATAGTAGGAGAATATGCCTCCCCTTAAGTCTCCTATCACCTATGTGAGAAGGCCTATAACTAGGTCCACCTCATCCAAAGGAAAAGAAATCATACAGGATACACAGCAGGACCTACAGGAAGCAAAAGTAGTCCTACAGGAGACTCAAAAATTAGATAGGGAAGCATACATCAAGAAAATAAACAAGAAAATTTAGAGCTAAGGGAACCTAGCCCCCAACCTAACCTTGACTCATACTACAAATTTATTGAAGGGCGAAGGGTCATTCCACAAAAAATTTCTATTCCCTTATTCTTTGAGCTTGAGAAGGAGAGAGACATAAGGAATTTATGGATGTATATTTCCAAATCTAAGGGGGTGGGAGACATTGTTCACATGGAGGAGACTCTCAAGGAGATGGGCAAAGAACTAAATAACTTGAGAGATAGAGAGGCCATAATGAGAAATTAGTTAGAGACAGAAAATGCATGGTTGAAAGGACAACTGCAAGAAAGAGAGAACCAATTGGTATGTATGGCCAGTCTCTCTTTGGAAGCAATCCAGTGCAGGATGCCAGCTAAATCCTATGCCCTCCTTAAGGAACAGTGCTTGCAGTTCCAAAGCAAGACCCTAACACAAAGAGGCACTATGCCTTTTCAAGATTATAGACAGTTCATTGATCCTTGTGATCAAAGTACATTGGAAGATAGGGCCAAGATGTCTGAGTTTTATTTGCATAACATGGCCTTAACATACATGAATGTATGGGACCCTAATACCAAGCTAGGAGATTTATAGTTGATGGATTTGGCATCATGGATGAACCATGAGGAAGCAAGGGCTACATAAATGAAGAAGATATTGGCAAAAGAACAAGCAAAGCCTATTATGATCAAAGCTGAGAAGTCCAATCTAATGGCCTCATCAGTACACATAATTTAATTTCAAATGATCCTTAGCTTGCACCCAGGTATCTTGCTACCCAAGAGCAAGAAATTACACATTTTGAGGACATGTTCAGGTTGTTAGTGGATGACAACATACAAGCTTGCCTGAGGAAATGGAACACATTTCCATACTATTTAAAGATAAGAGAGTACCACTCTCCTCAAAGAATTAGAGAAGCACTAAACAGGACACCATGTACAAGAAATCTATGCAAAGGCTCAAATTCAATTGGATTGGCTTGAGATTTAGTCCACCACTACTCTTATGGATGTTAGAAGGAAGGAAGGAAGAAGAAGAAAATAGGCAGTGGGAGGAGATAAAAAAGAAAGAAGGTTGCATTAAACAAGAAGAGGAAACCACAGTAGAGGCATGGGATGTTAGGGAGGCCACTAGAGTTATGGAAGACATGGATATTGATTGAGTTTCTCAAAGGATGAGCAACACTTTAAGTAGGGGGTGATGATGAGCCTCATCATTGGGTAATTATATGGGCCTTAATTCACCTCCTTGCTTAGTCAAACCAACGTTTCTCACAACTTATTACATGTTTTGATTATATTTTGTTTAATGAGATGAGTTAAAGTGAGATATTATGATTAGTGGACTATTATGCATTGAATAAAGGTTTGGAAGCGAAAATCAAGGAATTTTGGCAAGAATAAGGTTTGAAACTCGAATGGGACAAAGGAGAGAGATTGTAGGAGGTAAATCCTCCTCATTTACTCCTTCTCCACTTGAATATTCCTAGATTAATCACACTAGCTTGGAGTGCAAGAGGCCAAGTCATGAAGATTAGAAGGTAGCCAAGCATGTGATAGACAAGGAGTTAGTTCATCTCAAGTTTGGGAGCTGAGCCTCCCTAGATTTAAGGAATTCTTTGGGGACTTTAGTTGTATAAGTAGAGAGGCCAGCAACCACCCTCCAATTTCATCCACCCATAGGCATTCCTTGTTTTCACCAAAACCTTCACCAATTTCATCATTTTACAAAGAAATTTCCCCAAGCATTTTGAGAGAATCCAACCATCTCCTAAACTTGGTTTTGGATTCTGAGTGATCCTAGGCATTTTCTCACTCCATTCCACCCATCAACCACCTTCCCTAAGCCTTCCATCACCTCCAACACCCATCATTTTTCTCACAGCTACATCTTGTCGAAATACAGGGAATCTTATAGGTTTGTAGTACATTATGTAGGTTTTCCTATAGTGGCCTGTTTTGTGGCTGAATTGAGAGAAAACCTCTAGGAAGCCTCCCAAGGTCACCCAAGGGTCCCCCAAACCTTCCAACCATATCCTGAATCTTCTAGCCATCCACCAGCATCCCTAAACCACATCCCATGTCACCAAAAGAGTTTAGTTTGCACACTTGATTTTTCATGAAAAGCATAAAAAGACAAAAGATATTTATTACAGTCCTTTACATGCATAACAATTGTGTTTGATGTTTTTAACTTCCATGCTTAGGATAGTAGCATTTTTTTCATGTTAATTTAGCACCATTACAAAACATAGCTCTTACCAGTTAATTAGGGAATTATGTGCCTTAGCATTGATTTTCAGTCTTTTTCATTGTTGCAGTAGATTAGCTCTCTCTTAGAGTAGATTTATATTTCTTTCATCAAGGAACCAAGCTTCTTCTAAATCCATAGAATTCTGGCTTGCAAACCCTAGTGGTCTCTCGCCAGTTGAACAATGACAAAAGGCACCATCACTTTTACTTGTGTATACAACACTGTCACCTCCAAGTTTGTCCGAACCCTGGATTGATTAAGTAAAGCTGGTAGCCCAAGAGTTGCAACATTCTTGTTGCAATATTGGTGCTCATCATGATCCTTACTTGTTGGTAAATCAGGTATCTAGAACAAGATTGGAAGATGATGTAGGTGTTATAACACATGACTCTTGAGGGTCATTATTGGGTAGATCGGTAGGAAATAGGATGGGTTGAGATGTGCTCCCCTATATCACTTATTTCTTGATATGGAATTTTAGATGTTTTTTCTCCCCCATGAGATTCTAGGTTAATATTAAGCTTGTCAGTGCTGTTCTAGATTGAATTAAGCTCTCCAATGTTGATGCAGGTCATAGATTTGGCTCCTTTCTAATGTTTCCCAGGTGGTAGAATTAGGCTCCCCATTGATAGAGATTTTGGGTGGTAGTTGTGGCTCCCAGATGGATAGAGGGTGGTAGATTGAGCCCCCTTCCAATGTCAAATTATTCTTCTTTTAGATTCAAGAACGTTGAGCATATGAGTAGGGACAATCAAGACATATGCAAAAATAAGCAAGAGATGAATCAATATGAACAGTGACAATACATGATGATGAGATACTTGAGATTGGATATGATTTGATGACATGATACACATGACTTCATGCAAGTGGAATTCTATTTAGTTGAGAGGGAGTTTTTAAATTAGAAACTACAACCAAATTCCACTTTGGATAGCTCATTTGATGGAGATGATGATTGCATTGAATTCCTCTTCTTGAGAGGATCAAAATAGACCTAAATATCATCAAATTTGTACAAGGGAAAGTATATTTGTTAAATTTTGAGCCCACATGTACATATTTGATCAGCTCGACCCTAAATAAAATTCGACACCCTTAGAAGGCTATAAATACAAGTGACCTCTATCTCATTTTCACATTGTCATGTATCATTATTCTATTCTCTTTCTTGTTTTGGTCTCACATAGGTTTGAGGTGTTAGTGTGAAATTTCTTGGAAGGTGTACCAAAAACACTTCACTTAAGTTAGTAGGTGAAAAGTGACCCTAACAACAACTTGATGGCTTCTTGCAATTCAGATCCATGATAAAAATGGAAAACCTACAATGAAAAGTATCGTTGATCCAAAATAGAAAGCAATAGTAAAAATATCCAATGCAATAACCCAAATGGAAAGACTTAAATTGAAAAAATATTTTATTAAAAACACTCGGTGAGGGAGATCTACAGATAGGTCTGTAGGTCCCCCTCCATGGGATGGGTTCTTTGATGTCCTTGATGCTTCATAAAATGACCTTCTCTCTCAATATGTGAAAAAGCCAGACAAAATTTTGAGAATTCAAATGGGATCTCAAAAGAAGAAAGATGATAATGGTGACGATGATTATGGTCATGGTGAAGAATGAATGAAAACCCCACCTATTTATAACAAAGTATTGAGTTAATATTGAAAATGGAGAATAATAAAATAAGACTAACCAAATCAAGATCTTACTGCTTGGAATAGTTTATTATATTTATTGAAGAGGGGAAAGATATTTAAACTGGTTAAATATATTTATTTAGAAATAATTAACAAATAAAATGTTTTAATAATTATTTCACGAGAATTAAGAATGGTGTGTGTTAGGGTCATATAATAATAGGATTCATAATTTTCAATTGCCTATGATTAGTCTTGTATTATTATACATACTTTTTCTTTTTGCAAAATGTTTTCCTATATTAAAAATTAAAAAAAATGTAAAGAGGGTAAGTCCTAAAAGAAAAATCATAGGACTAAAAGAAAAGGATCAAAAAGAAAATAAAATATGAACCCCACCAAAAAGAGATTAAAATAGATTCTGAAAGTGATGCAAATTCAAATGCCACTACTTTTTACTTTGCCTTGAAAAAATAAGATTGTGTGTAGCTTGTCAAAAATGCCACAATCCATGATGGTCAAATAGTTTAATTTTGATTCATTCGTGCTTTAAATTTCATGCTGATAAATAGAGAAATAAATATTTAGCCAAACCGTTCAATCTTCGCAGATTAGTAGTTGGGTAGGGAATAATAAGGAGCTCATAAATTTAATTTGAGCCCTTGGAAGATATAAGGTTAGACTTAGGTAGTTTTCTCATCAAAGGAAAAGAAATCAAAGTTCAGCAAGCTCAAATGCACTCAATGAATGAAGATAAAATGCTAGGGTAAATAAAGGGTAGGTACAAGAGGTTTTGGAGTGCACAAGGTTGCAAGCTCAAATGTGCCTTCATTATGCTTAATCCTATGTTTCATGTGCAGGAGGAACTATCAAAGGAAAGAGGACATTCACAAAAGTTGTGTAGTCCTTTGGGCATTTACACTAAAAAAGTTTTGTATGATTTTAGGCCTAAATACTAAAGTTCATTCACTAATTGCCCCTCATTTCACTTAAACCTTTACATATCTAAGTTTCACTCCATTACCCCTTCATTACTTTTCATTCACTAATTTCCGCTTCTTGATTCCAAAGGACCTTTCCCTTTCACTTCCTCTCATTTTAACAAATTCCCATTGTAAAAATAACCTTTTCCCTTCATTTTAACCCTTTTACCCTTTATTTCATACCTTTCCCTAGATATTACCCTTTAAAAATCATTCCCCCCTTATTAATTTCCCTTTTTCACTTAAAAACACCATAAACCCCCTTATCCTAAGTTTGAATAATGTATCAAGCCCAATCCAAAAACCCTCCCCGATACCCTTTATAACTTAACCCTTACACTATTCTAACCTATAATCCTGTTTTATACATTACCCCCCTATTTTATAAATCTCGACCCTCACTAAACCTTTGAAATATATTAAACCCACTGCATTGTTAAAACCTAACCCCAATTCCCACTCACCCATCGCAACTCTGTCACACATAGCCCTCGAATCAAAAAATCCCATATCCGATGGCCCATATCAATATTGCATGCTTCCACTGTCCGATATCAAAAGCACGTGAGATTCACGTTTTTCCCAAAAACTCTTTTACTACATGGCATGCCCACGTTATATTGCATGCTCTCAGAAAATATCATTTATCACTCAAAATTGGTGTGATATGCCATAAAACTGCCTCCCCACGTAAATGGAAACCACCCATTATTCACACTTTAACTTCACGCCCAAAGATTAACCGTCATCGATTAAAAACCAAAGAAGCCCCCTTTTCACTCTTTTTACTGTTATTTCCTTGCGAACACTTCTGCAGACAAATTTTAAACCTCGAAGCTCTGCTCAACCATTTTGACCTCACCTGCAACCAAAAGATGCAGTGGACTTCAAATTTCAAGCAGAGAGACCATTCAACCTTCAGAAACCTTCGTCGCTACCACAAAACCCTATCTGCACAACTAATCATCATTTTTCCAAGTATTCTTGAACGAATCAGGACGACCCTCTATTTAAACCTTGCACAATAATTATAAAAGGTTAATTAATTGAAATTAATTAAAAAACCTTCTCAAGCTAAAAGAACCCCACTATGCATCCAAAAGTCATTTTTTTCACATTATAGTCACCCTTCCCACTGTTATAGAACTCCTAACCCTACTCCTAAAGCCAGAGAAAGAGTAAATCAATATAATCAACAAAATTATGTCTTCCCAAAGCATCCTAAATTAGAAACCCCTACAAAACCCTCACTTGGATGTTGACCACCTCCCATTGGCTGACAGATATTTCCAAATCAAAGACACAGCTTCCCCCAACCATGTATTGAAACTCCACTACTAGAGTAAAGACAAATTCCTGAACCAAAATGAAGACATTTCTGCACTGAAGAAGCAATTGAAGTGGCCTCCTTCTAAACATCCATAGACCAAGGGGGTTCTAGATAGCCAAAGCTAGAAAGATGGAATGATGGACCTCATTCTCCAACTAAATGCTCAATTAAAAGAAATGGAGAATGAATTGAACAATTTAATATATCTGAAACAAGCCAGCATTGAGACAGCCACTGCCACTTCTATTCCTATAGTTACTACAATATTTCCTTCAACTTTGGAAGCTTCATTGGCCCCAACAACTCCACTAGCTACAACACTTCCAGCTGCAACAACAACTACATTAGCAACAGGTTCAACAACAACAACAGATCATCCTAGTGATGAAGTAGTTAAACTGGTCAAAGCCATGGAGGATATGTCCATCCAAACCACTAAAATAAATACACTTAAGTAACATATCAAGATTCTAGAGGATGAGAAGAAATTGGCTCAAATTATGCATAAGAATGAAGTTCAAAAGACAAACAGGTTGACTGAAAAGATTGGAAAGCTAGAAAAAGAATTAACATTGAAAGAGTCACTAGCCCAAGATAAACAACTTGTATGGACCAATGTCATTGATTCAATCAATGATATTTGGCCAGGTGACCTTTGAACAAAATGATTTAGTCAAATAGGCTGGTGAAACAATGCAAAGGGTTGAGGCTGAACTTGGAAACATGCCAGAAGAATCCTCTAGAATAATCTAGTTCCCTAACTCAAAGAGTAAATATGAATTGCAAGAGCTTGGAATAGCTGACAAAACTAGCACTATACTAGAGGTGAAGGAGGTAATCACCAAGAGGAACTTGATGATGAATCTTGAGGAAAAATGCCAAACAATGGAGCTAGCTATAGGTAGGTTCATGGTCAAATTTGATGCTTTGAGGTAGAAAGGTCGACCTAATTCACTGGTAATTAATGACAGGTTAATGCCACATGAAGAATATGATAAGAGAATCAGAGAAGTGGCAAAGGAATAAGCCAACAGTTCCTCCATGAAAGGGATGTCCACATGAAAGGTTCTTTACCAGACTTTTGAGAACCTCTTTTACCTCCATCATGAGGTTAAACATCTTTTTGTAAAAAATCCCACCTTCGCAAAATATACAGACCTGATGAAGTCTACAAAAGAATGGTAAATATTAAATTACCAGATATAGAGACTTGGGAAAAGCTAAATGATTTACTATAGAAATGCAAGGTAAACATTGAATACAAAGTAGTGAAAGTAAAACATAATATCAGCTAAGTCAAAGAGTATCATATGAAGTAGTATCAGTCAAAAGGCAAAGTAAAAGAACAACCAACGTAGAGCAACATGAAAGGAGAGAAAGCAACAAAATATCAAAGTATAAAACAACAAAATCAGTAAAAGAATGGACAACTAGCCTTTTAGTTTCCTAGGTGTCTCTATCTTCTTGCATGGAGATATTTATTTTCCTTGAACAATTCCTCAAACAGTTTAGGATATTTTGTAACTATGTTTCGCATAAATAATTCATAATTTGAAGTATAGATTGTGGATTGTTGAACATTTCTGTAGTTACATTGATCTAAAAACTTGAGGGTTTATTGTAAAAAATTTCAAGTGAGCAGACTCAATTGAGTAATAAAGGCATTGCATTATAAGATTCATGTGTTGGGCCACTTCGGTGAAGTATCTTTCATTTGTAAAATTGTTATTTCCTTAAGTATTTCACAAACATACATGTGTTTCCAATTTGAATGAAATAACTGGAATTTTACTTCAGAATTTGTTTAAGTACACTCTGTCTTGAACAATTATTCATTTTAATGTTTTCTTCTGATATCCAGAGTAGGGAATTCTTCATTGTTCCCCAGTTTCAGTTGACCTCTTTCATTTCCTTCATTATCCGGTTTGAGGAATCCTTAACTGCTCCTTGACCCCGATTGAAAAACTTCTTCACCATCCAGCCTAAAAGATCTAAATTTACTCAGCTACCTTTCCCTGTGAACACTATCTTTAGAACTTGATTCAGTCTTGTTTTCTTGACATTTGGACTCCATGGATTAATGGTAAAAAGACACTTAGCTATCCATTTGAATCTATGATTCCACCACCAAATCAAATCAAAACCAATCAAGCTTAAATAACTAGCCTAAAATCAATTAACTCAATAAAGTTAAATCATAAAGACAGAGCCCTCTCTGAGCATTAGGAAGATTAGATCCTGATCTTAAAAGTAGGTTTGTGGTTACCTCTATCATTTCTTTCATGACAACCCTAAAGAGATTTTAGGGTGATAACATAGAGATGACCATACTGGGGAATGAGTCTTCAATTCAATAAACATTAAAGGAAATCCTAAATCTCGTATTTTCACCTTAAGGCCACTTTAGGGTTGTTAAATGGTTTCATTAAAAAATTCAGAAAAAAATGAAATTTTGGCTTCCAAAAGAACATACTATACCAGGGCACATCCAGATCCAAACCCTACTGTAATTGATGATAATCTAGATAAACTTTTAAGAGAAAACAATAAAGTAGAAAGCCAAGAAAGCATTTGTGAGCTAATTAAAGAAAATTCACTTCCTAAAGAGTTATCAAATTTAGAGGATCTTCAATTTGATTTATCATTTGAGCATTCATTGTGTCGTACCAAATCTGAAACTTCAATACATGATACTATAATAAACCCTACTTTTATTCAATTTATTGAATCAAAGAAGACTACTATACATCCTGATTTAGATCAACATGTTCTAGACACTTTTGACAAACTTGATGCTTTAACCTCAAATTTGATAAGACACATTGATGAAGCTTATTTTCAATAGTCAGTTGAATTAGCTGCCCTAATTGCTGCTACTCCTAATCCTTCTACCATTCCTTCAGAATATTTAAATTCATATTTATTTAGTACCACCTCAACTATTATTTCCACTACACCTCATTCCACAAAATCATTCATCCCCAAGCTCCCTCTTCAACCCAAAGTTTTATTTCCATCTCCAAATATTTCAATCTCCCCAGTAAGCCCTTTAAGTTCATCTTCAAGCACTACCACTTTACCTCCTAGCCAATATAGAATCTTATCCATAGCTACTAGATATGCTCCATTGACCTTACCAGGTCAAGTACATGCTATGCCCCAAGACTATCAGAGTAAAATATTTCAGTTTGATGGTATCAGTCAATATACTTCACAACAACATGTAAATAAAATAAATGATTAATTTGAATTACATGAAATTGATGAAGAATATGTACAGATGAGATTATTTTCACAAACACTAGTAGGAGATGTCAAGAAATGGTTTAAAGATTTACTTGCTAGTCATATTGCTAATTTACCTGCTTTCTATAGATTGTTTATCAATTTATGGGGAAAGAAGAAAAACCATTTACAAATATTATCTGAATATGAAAACATTAGAAGAGCTCCTAATGAATCCATTCAGGACTATTGTACTAGGTTTGACATTATTTACAATGCAATCCCTGCAAATATCAAACCTGCACCAGACTTAGCACTAATCAAATTCCCTGATGGTTTTGACACTGATATGTCTTACCAATTGAGTGAAAGAAACCCTCCAACTTTAGAACAAATTAAAAGTGATACAATTAGTGTAGAATCTAACTTGCTGGCTAAAAGAGCTAGGATGAGAAATGAAAAGAGAGTTATCATTATGGAGGACCCATCCACCTCAGATGTTAAGATAGATACTTTGGCTAAAAGTTTAGAAAAGTTAGTGGATAGATTAGAAATTATGGAAAGAAAACCACAATGGGATAATCAACAACAAGGCCCTCAAATAAGAAATCCTAATTTTAGGAAGAATCCTAATACTGGTAAGCCTCGAGAAGGGCCACCTGGTCAATAGATTAGACCACCTTTCCAAGAAAACTATGCCAAAAGTTCTCACCAAAATGAAGAATATGAAGACACTCAGATTAACTTAAGGGGAATAAATGATGGTAATACTGTTTTTCTTACCTAAGAAGAACAGGAATTATGCATGTTACAACAATTACAGTTACAATCTGGAGAGTCTTTTGATTATAAATAAGGTTATGAATTTTCCATTAATGAAGTTCATAAGAGATACAAACTTAAGAGTAGGAAAAACACAGAAGCCCCTACTAATAAAACTGTCCAAACTCAAACCAAGAAAACAATGGGAGCTCTTGCAACTAAAGTGCTACAAATTCTCTCTAGGGAAACCCAAAAAACTTTCACTCCAAAGGTTGCAGCCAATCCAAAAATTGTAAACATTACAGATACTACTATCATAATTTCAGCTGATATTCAAAAATCAGCTGTTGTGAAAACTTCAAAGCATGACCAAAAATCAACTAATCCTCAAGCTTCAAAAGCTATTTAGATTTCAACTACTTCCCAAACTATTCCAAATCAAAGAAGTGAAGATAGTAAAGGAGAAGACACACAAACAAAAACTGCATTACCAACTGAGGATAAAAGAGAAAAAACAATACAAACTCTAATTGCCAAGGAGGAAGTCATTCAGTTAGGAAAAACATAGACTCCATTTAATATCCAAAATGAAATTACCAAATTAAAAATATTACTTCCTTTAACAAAATTGATAAGAAATTATTCCTACAAATCCCAAATCGTTGAAACATTGAATATAGATGAAGGAGAAGACTCTATTAATCTAAATGATTACCAACCAGAATTAATATCTTGTCCTCATGTAAATGTAAACATGAACAAAGTGGTGTTCCTCAATTCTACATTAGCTTGACTATTCATGATCAAATATTACACAATTTTATGTTAGATTCAGGAGCGTCTCACAATTTAATGCCAACAGAAATCATGGAAACATTATATTTAGATATAACCAGACCATGCAAAGATATTTTCTCTTTTGATTCAATTAAAATAAAGTGCCTATGCCTGCTAAAAGACTTGTGTGTCACTCTAATTCAATACCCAAGTAAAAGTATTGTCATGGATATTGTAGTTGTTGATATCCCTCCAAAGTATGGAATGCTGTTATCTCACTCATGGGGAGAAAAATTGCAGGGATCACTACAATTAGACATTTCTTATGCCAAATTTTAGTATTTGGTCAGCCCAAAAAGCTTTATAGAGAAACTTTGATGAATACATGGTCAGTAGTATAGATAAACCACAAAACTATCCTATTTATTCTGTACATTCTGTGTTAGGCCCCTATACTACTAGTGTAACCCCTTATTGTTATTAGTAAAACCCCCTTATTATATTGATGTACCCATGTAGTGCCCATATTGTTAGTATTGTGCCCCATAGAAGCCCACTATTGTTATTATTGTGTCCTTAAATTATTATTGTTATGTCAGCTCTAATTATATTA
>APFE030752968.1:0-27816 GCA_000404065.3 Pinus taeda
CACTGACACGAAGTCAGTCTCGGAGTATGTACCACTGGTCCCAGACCAGTCTCAACCGACCTGAAGTCAGCGTCATAGTATGGTACAACTCCTATTACAATCGCCATGGAGAACAAATCAATCCAGGCTGCCATGGAGAACACATCAATCCAAGCCTCACGGGAGAACACATCAATCCTGCTACAATGGAGAGCAAATCATCCTATTCCACAAGAGAGCAAATCATCTTGTTCCACAAGAGAACGAATCATCTTGTTCTAGTGCGCACCAACCAGGGGAGGGTGAGTCACCCTATGGTCATATGTTGCTCCAGTAGGAACCGCAAGCCCTCAGAGCTCCCAGAGCTCAATGTATGCAACATGCAGGACCCTTATACAAGGGTTTCTTGCCGACTCCAAGTCGTTTCGGAAAATCATACATTAGATCTTTCCTCGGGGCTTTGACAAGGTGTATCAACATGTACATCATCTTAATGCGATGGAGCCTCCTTGCTCATCAACTTACCATATCCCAGATGATGTCTATCTGCTGGAGCAATTGTTGAATACGAGATTCCTCAATAATCGAATCCCACCTCTAGTTGTCATAGATAATCACAGTGGTATTCATCATGTGTACAAACAGCTCACTGAAGAGCTTCAACAACCAGACTGCCTCACAGAAGGTCATACTATCAATAATGTATTCTACCTTGGTGGTGCTTAGAGTCACCGACTTCTACTTCCTGCTCATCCAAGATATCGAGGCAGATTCCAAAGAGAAACAGCAGTGAGAAGTGCTCTAGTGATCCTCCATACTGCCTGCCCACTCATCATTCGAATAATCATGTGGTTTCATATTTCTGCCAATGTATTTCCATCCATGAGCGATTGTGCCCTGAAGATATCTTAGAAGATTCTTGGCTCCAATCTAGTGAGGCTCAACCAAATATGAGCTCACCATGCTAACTCCAACAGAGATGTATGGACGAAGGTTCTCCAAGAACATCAATGTGAATGAGTTTATGAAACTCAAAGGCATTTCCCAAATCTGGTCCGACATCATTACCATATAACTTCTGAAAGTTAGGATCCTCGAGGCAGTCACAAGCTTGCAGCTTATCTTCTCACATTCAGAATCCAACTCCCTCTGCCTCCTATAAATGAGAGGATCTATACCTGTCAGACATAGGTGCCAGTACGAGAGGTTTATCATCCACAACCTTCGAGTAATGGTTTGAATCGGTTTCACTCCTAGTGAATCTCAGTTGCATTAGACAGCTATCAATCCTCTCATACTACGCTCGAGGTGTTTTGCTTCAAGCCATAGAGGGATTTCTTCCACCTGTATACATGAGATTCCCGATCATGAGTCTCAAACTCCTCGGGTTGTTCCAAGCCTGTGGACCTACTGCATGAGGGGAATGATCCCCTTATAATATTTTCCTTCGGTACATTTCAAACATGTACCTTCATGCTCCTTTTTGAATTCAGGCATCCTAGTCACCATCTGACTCACAGACCTCCGGTGCTAAGTCAATGGACATGGTCCCTAGTGGACTTCCTGCAACTTGATACAACCCTGAACCCAAAAACATCTTTGAAAGATCTATTTTCAAACACGTACCTTTCCATCGATAAGTTCCACCCTGTAACCTTTGACTTCCATTTCTGAGATGGACATCAGGTTCTTCTTGCGATCAGGTACATAAAAGAGATTCTGGGGTTTCTTGCTTTCGTGGAAGAGTCGACCATTTCCTTGATGACCTGCATTACCAGACATTCCTTTAATCATTGAAGATTTCCCAGGAATGATTGTTATCTTCATCAAGAGATGTGTCTCTGCCATTTGGACACTCCTTCGCATAACGGCCGAACTTATTTCAACAAGGCATCTGCCTTTCCTTCCACCCTTAGATCTGAACTTCCCAATGAAGTGATCTTAAGATGAACCATCCGAATCTTCCACTGCGCCATTCTGATAACATTCTCTACTTTGACTTCACCCTAGGTGAATTATGAGGAACCCATTGATCCTTCTGTCTTGTCCCAACTGCCTTTGGTGATGGCTCTTTCATTCTTGCTTGGGAATTGTCTTCACCTCAGCTCTAATACCATGTTAATTTTTGGTATGTTCTATGCTAGATAATTTTATTTGATTTCTTTTCCATATTAGCAATCACATCAGCATAAAGTAAACTATAGATAGAACATAAATATAAATCGCAGAAGACAAGCCAAGTCAAGAGGACACAAGATGTGGCGCAAGCCAGGGACAAACCCCACAATGTGTGGGGAAACCCTTGATCAATTCTTCTTTTATTTTCTTCAAAGTTCAGCAGAGAAGGAGAGAGAGAGGGATAATACATTTACACCATAAGCCAACTCTTTGAATTATCTAGATCTAGCATTAGATCATATCGTATAACGATGAGATCAGTTGAAGACATTCTGCTTCAACTGATTCTCAAGATGACTCCTTCACCTATCATCACGCTGTATCTAGTCCTCTAGTTGCACCACTACATACTGCACCATGCTGTACTGATCAAGATCATGTTGCGTTGCACCCAAATATCATTGAGCTATTCTCAACATCATGGATCTGCACCCATCTGATGTGTACTCAATGATTGTTAAGTTGCTTCCATATTGATATCCCAAATCAACAAGTATGCTGAGAATGAAAAATCCAGTCTTCTCATTGTGATATACTACTATGTCGAATTAGTACAACTGTAGGGTTTCATAGATCTTCTTTCCCAAAAGAATATGCTTTCATTTTATTCCATTCATGGAGATGAATACCACCAAGGAGGATTGTGTTCATCACCAAAGCTTTGGGTAGTCCAAGGTACTGTTGTCTGATACAGGGATATCATTTTTGAGACCAAAGAGATTTCTGCGTCCTCATATAAGATTGTCTTGATTCATCTATCCGAGATAGATATGAAATGCCTAAATCACATACATCTCTTTTATGCTTTCTTCATACAGGAATACAACTGAGACAACTACAAGAATACCACCTAGATCTTCATCAATGACAATATAGTCAGATAGTGAGGAAGCCAAAACTTCTACGTATAACTGTCTTTATGATCTATGTATAAGAGTCTTGACTGCAGCTATATGACTACGGATTCATCATGGCTACCATCTACTGCTCCATCGTGGATGCCATCTATGCTTGCGGCTGGATCATGTATGATATGTGGCTATATACCCGAAATTTCATAGAGGAAGAATACAAAGTTCTTCTGTGTTAACAGGTCTTCATTAACTGAGTTAACAGGTCTCCATTATAGTGTATAGGGTTACATGAACAACGTATCATGCTTCCTGAACAATGTATGAACTACGTGTATGAGTTGCGTATAGTTACCATGACTGCGTGGTTACCATATATAACTACGGGTTGCATATGTGACAACGTTCCAAACTGCGGGTTCATATGACCAGTGTGTATATATATAATATTGGGGAACGTTGATATGCATCATATGAAACAGCGTGTATCTAACATTGATATACATCATATGAAACAACGTGTATATATATAACTTCGGACAACGTGATATATGAGACAACATGTGTATATAAAATGTGTGTTAATTATTTCTAGCGTATAAATGTCATGACAGCGCATAGGGTCCATCTTACAAGATTTTGTTTGCATCGCCATAAGCCTGTGGCTTACTGTGGCTAGGGCTCCATGAACAACGTTACCATGAACAACATATAAGAGAGTTTCCATGAGTAGCGTAATGGTCCTCTTCTTAGCAATGAGTTAGAGCATCATTTGACTGTGTATATATGTCTTCATGAGTGCGTTGAAGGAGTCTCCTTGTCCCTGTGTTGGATCACCATACATTGGCTAGGGCATCATCAAACAAGGACAACGTATTCTTTTTGTGGCTCTCCTTCTCCATAAACCCAGACGTGGAGAGGAGATCACATCAAGAATGTGTGTTTGAAATGACTTCAAGTCCTGTACATTTATACTAAAACATATATGATGAATAGTCATGACGTTTGGGCTTCATGAGCCTACGTAAGAGCTGGTCGGCTAGATAATAAAACCATAATCTAAATAAATTCATATCTCCATAAATAATTATCGGAATCGGATGATATTTTGATCAATCCTACACCTATCAACGAGAGGGATCCAATAAAAATATCAGCTACCATAAATAAGCTGACCCACATGGAGTTTGGCCCTAGTTTCCAATTTAACACTATGGTTGTTGATCTGATTTCTATAATCGGCAGCTAGGTTCCATATTGTTGAACCTTTCTTGTCATCTTGGAGTTTCATCTTTCCTTCTAGTGATCTATGCATGTCATATTTCCTTTCCCATAGTTGTTTCCACAGGTCTACCCGTCCCTAGATCCATCTCCACCATAAATTTTCCCCCATGACTTGATTTAGTATATAGTGATCTTGGAGTCCTAGGCCTCCTTATTTTAGGGGTTTGCTGAGCCAGTTCCATGATAGAAGCACCTGTTTTTTTTGTTCTAGGCCCTTGCCATAACTTTTTTTGAAGATGTCTATCATCTTTTGGCATACTGTTTTGGGAGTCGCTTGAGTAGTAAGCTGGTATATCAAGATAGATTGTAATACTGATCTTAGAAATATTACATGACTTGGCATATTCAGTGTCCTGAATGCCCAATTCTGCATCTTTCTTTGGATTTTTCCTAACAGGGGTTTCCATTTTGCCACTCTATTTTGCTGATCATTTAGTTGGACTCCTAAGTATTTCGTGGGGAAATTTCCTATTATGAATCCCATTACTCTTGCTAAGAACACTTGTGAGGGTGTTGTTGTGTTGAAGAAAAATATATCAGAGTTATCTTTGTAGATTGTTCCCCCATAGTTTGAGGCCAGTATATTGTTCACTTCGAACTTTCTCCTTTATGTACCTTCCAAGGCCTTCCGCTGCCAGGATAAAAAAGAAAGGGGAAAGTAGGTCACCTTGCATGGGCCCTCGGGTTGTGTTAAACTCCTTTGTGGGAGATCCATTGAGAAGAATTGACAAAACTGGCATTGTTACCATCGACATTATCCAACTTATCCATCTTGCATCAAAGCCGAATGCCTTCAATATTCCTTGTAAATAATCCCAATTCAATCGATCATAGGCTTTTACCAAGTCTAATTTAACCTGGTTTTTTTTATTTTTAATGAATGAATTGCCTCTTGTGCCACCACTATGCCATCTATTATTTGTCTTCCTTTGACAAACCTTGTCTATTCCTGAGATATCAACCTAGGTAGTATAGGTTTTAAATGATTTACCATAATTGTATCCATAATTTTGTATATGACATTACAGAGTGCTATTGGTCGGAACTCTTGCGGTTCTTCCAAATGATCTGTCTTGGGGATCAGGGCCAGAAATGTGGTGTTCAGGGCCGGGTGCATTCTTTTGGTGTGCCTGGACTCCTCCACTAATTTCATTGTGTCTTCAATGAGGAATGGCCATGTCGCCTGGAAGAATTTAGTTGTAACTCCATCTAGCCCTAGTGCTTTGTTTCTAACCATATTCCTAATGATTTCTTCTACCTCTATCTTGGATATTTCTCTTAATAGGGCTATGTTCTAGTATCTTCTCACTAGGTTAGGGATGTGTTGTATGATTTTGTTTATGTTTTCCTCCCTTCTTATGTTTGGTTCTATCAATAGCCCTTTGAAGTACTGTACTAGCAGATTCTCCATGTCTTCCTTTTGGGTAAGACAATTGCCTTGCTGATATACTAAGGAGAAGATCTCGTTCTGTTGCCTATGATAGATCATTGCTTTGTGGAAAAACCTTGTGTTTCTTTCTCCTTCCTTTAACCATTAGATTCTTGATTTCTGTTTCCATAGTATTTCTTCTTGTTTTCTTCTTTCCTCCATTTTATTAATCAGTTGCCCTTACTCCTCTGCTAGCCCTTCACTTCTACCTTCATTGATTATTTGTTGTTGAACTTCCTTCATCTTTGTTTGGATTAACTCATGTTCCTTCTGTATGTTGCTGAATTCTTCCTTATTCCATTTCTTTATTTTACCTTTTAGATCTTTTAGTTTGAGTTGAAAGGTGTGCATCAGGTTTCTCCCTACTATCTCACTCTCATTCCACCATTCCTTCATTATATCTAGTAGGGTCAGTTATCTTCGCCAAAATGCCTCAAATCTAAAGGGTCTGTTTTCGTTTCCTTGATTCATTTCTACTTTGAGTTTAATAGGCCAGTGGTCTGACCCTAAACATAGAAGAATTGATGCTTCATAGAATATATCTTTGCTAATGAAGTGTTCTGTTGCCAAGAATATGTCCAATCGAGAGGCTATTTGTCTTCTCCCTCCCCCTTCTATTATTCCATGTATATTTTCTGTTTATAGTTGGGATGTCCACCAATTTTAGTTCTTCTTGTAAATCTCTAAATTTCTCCATTTTCAGCTCTTCTCTTCGCAATCCCCCTTTTTTCTCCTCTATTGTTGTTATTAAATTGAAGTCCCCTCCTACCAACCAAAGTTTTTCTTTATGTAGCTGGCTAAGCTTCATTATTTGTTGGAGGAAATTTTCCTTTTCCACTGGAATGTGAGGGCCGTATACTACAGAGACTAGGAACCATTCTCTATTTCCTATCAGGCAAAACCACCCCGTGAGGATTCTCTTCATACATATCCAGTAGTCCATTGTGATCTCTGTTGAGTTCCATAGTATTGCTACTCCACCCGCACTACCTCTCGCATCTATGGTCATGCATTCATACCTTGGTTTTATTTTACTTAATATATTTTCCATTTTCCCTCTTATAATTTGTGTTTCTTATAGCAGCATGAGTTGAGGTTTTTCTTTTCTTATTCTCTCAGTTAAATGTCTCTGTTTGCCTCTACTATTAAGGATGCTTATATTCTAGGATGTAATTATCATTGGGTTACTTTATTTATTTGTTGGTATACTGCTAATAGCGGTACCACCCTCCCTGTATTCACCAACATTTATCCCAATTTTGTATAGATTCCTATAGGTTTCTTTGACCTCTTTTCTTTCCTCCTTTCATTTAATTTGAGTATTCTTGGGAGTTATCCTGATGTAACCCCAATTGTTTTGCCATCTCCACCTGTCCCTGTCCCTGTTTAGCTTGATACTATTGGAATGTTTCTTTGTATAGTATTTTTTTGTCTTCTGGTATAAATCTTTCATCTAGGTTTCTCCATTCATTTAATAGTTCCCTCAACACCTCTTCTTCCATGCTTAATTCTTCTCCCTTGGGTCTATTTCCATTGTGGTGTTTTCCATCTTCTCTATATCTTCCTTCTCCTCCTTCTTTGTCATCTCTCTTTGGGATTTCCTCTTGGGGTTTGGGTTGCCTTGACTTGAACTACTCTTCTTTCCTTTTTCCTGATAGTCCATAGTTTGGGCCTCATTGTCTTCTTCTTCTTCTCCCTGCAATGCTTCAAAGCTATTTGTTCTACTCAGATGAGCTTGATATTATTTTTTCCCTGCATTGGGGGTTCTCTTTTGCTTGTCTTCTCTTGCTTTTCACTTCTTGAAACCCTTCATTATATTCTTGATGTTTCCTCTATTGTTTTTTCATGTTCTCTCCCTCCTCTAGGTTCATTGGGCACTCCTTAAATAGGTGACCATACTCATGACATCTTCTGCATCTGAATGGGATGTGTTCATAGTCTAAAGTTTGCTGCAATACCTCTTTGTGGTATTCTAGTTCCAACGAGTCTAGCATAGGTTCAACTATATTCATGTATACACATATTCTTGCATATGAAGTGTATCTTCCTTTTCTTGTCATTTCTACTATTTTAACAAAGATTCCTATTGTATTTCCAATGCCCTCCAATATTTATGGGTCCTAGAAATCCATTGGGAGACCAAATAACCTGACCCAAACTGGGGTTGCCATAAATTTTTCCTTGTCTGGGTCATAAGATTCTTCCCAATATCTCATAAACAAACCAACATTATGATGAAAGTAAGGACCATTTTCAAATACTTTTTCTTTGTCTTGCAGGTTCAAGAATATTGCTGTGAAGAAGCCTCTAGCTCCCAGCTTGAGCTCGATATGACTTTTAGGCTGCCATTTTTTCTATATCCATTTGGTGAGGTCCTTTTCTGTTGGCCATACTCTGATGAACTTACATATTAGTGTGTGGTCTTTCATGTAACTTACGTATCGCTCCAGTTTGTTCATCGAAATGATGAATATTGGTTTCTTCGTCGCACATGGTAAACATTTTCCGCACCCCGAGGACAGGTCCTCACATTTTGTTGGTATCTCCTGCTTGTTTCAGATTACTTGTATTCTAGTGGGAATCCCCTACCACCGCGTCTTGGTAGGAGGGGATCTCTTTCCCCCCGCTCCCCCTCCCCCCACCCTTCCTCCTCTGTCATTCCGATTTGGTTCCCCGCCTCCTGGTTTGCAGCTTTGTAGATGTCGTCAGGTTTTTTGGGATCAAGATACAATTTTGCTCATGGTTGCCTCTCCATTAGGGTTGCAAAGCTCATTCCAACAGAGGTAATGTAAAGAAGCATTTTGATTGGCTTGCTATAGGGGCTGATTTTTTATTTTTAATAATTTTTTTTATTCTTTTCTTTTTTTTTCTATATATATATATATATATATATATTATCCCCTATTTATTTTTTTTTCTTTTTCTTTCTCTTTTCTTATATCCTATTTTTTCTCTTCTTCTTTCTTTTAATGTTTGAAAATAATTTGCAGAATGTAATATTATTTACCGTTTCATGGGAGAAAATCAACAAATAATCATCAATTGATCCTATAAATTATAGGACCCTAACAATTTCCAACATTATAAAACAATTTGTAATAACTATTATAACAACACGATGATATTAAATAGTTTGCAGTGTCAACCATATTGCAAAGAACATGGAAACTTGGTGGACTCGAAAGAAATATTACTACTATTACAAAATATCTCAGGGAAAACTACTACTATTAGAAAAGTATCAAAGCAACACCCTAATAGTTTTTTTTTTTTGGTAAAGATTCAGCGGGAATTTATATTAATATAATACAAAAGAATACATAATGCAGAGTGGGAGTCAAGGGGACCTCCCTGTGTCTGCCTTTATATAGCTGAGCAGGTCTAGTCTCTGCTTTTTTTTTTTTATAGCACAGTTACAGCCTGTAGAATTATCGATATAGATTCATACATAGAAGAATCAAAGGAAAACCATGGCCATCATGCTCTACATGTTTACAATGCTTGATGGTCCGCCTTGTTTATGGTATTGCACTTCACTTTGAGTTCCCCCTCCTCCAGGTCTTACCAAAGGATGTGATAATCTTCAAGATTGGATTGAACGCCAACATTGGCCATGGCGTCGGCCAACTTATTTTTTGTTCTTCGAACCACTTGAAAGGTGACACCTTGAATGTTGCTGAGGTGGCCTTGTAGATCCTTCATGATTTATGAGAGCCTCCAGATGGGTGTTAGCTTGTCCACCTGAGTGCCATTTTGGAGTTTTCTCATCATCTTGATGACAATCTCCGAATCTCTTTCCACCACCAGAGGTAGAAGTCTGTAGCGATAAGCCAGGGTGATGCCTTTGATGAGAGCAATTAGCTCTGCAACATTATTTCTATTCATGCCAAGATTTCCATGGTAGATAAGATTAATGTAACCGACGTGATCCCTGATTGCTCCACTGTATCCGGCTTTTCCCGAGTTTTGCTTTGACGCCTCGTCAAAATTCAGTTTGAATGTTTGAAATGGAGGGAGACACCATTTGTCCTGCGTCGTCGTAGCAGAGGCCTGGTTCCTTCCTGTGGCAGTGGTCTTGGCTTTGAGATCTCGGATCTGGATGATCCGTTGGTCATTTAGAGATGTGTTTCCCTCTTGCTGCATTATATCCATGGCATGGATCGATTCTGTGATTAGCTGTCACGTTTTTCCTATTAGCATTTCCATTATCATCACCGAATTCTTGAAGATTCTTGCATTATGCTCTTTCCACATGATCTAAGCTATGGCTCTCGGAATGAGATTCCACGCTTTGTTGACCATATTGTTAGAGGATATGGAGGATCTCCAATTGCTCAATGTATAACAGATAGAGTTCTTATTTCTGTCGGGTTGTCTGAAGACGATGGCCATGTCCTCCTAAAGAGAGCAAGCAGTGGGGTAGGTGTTGAGAATATGATTGAGATTTTCCTGATCTTTCTCATAAAGGATGCAGTGGGAAGGCCCAATGAAACCCCGTCTCTAAAGATTGTCCCATGTGAGTGCTCTGTTATGCAAGACCAACCAAGAGAACATGGTGATTTTGGGCCAATTTCCTCTATTCCATAGAGTGTGCCATTTGGGGTCCGGTTGTAGGTCAGGAGAAGCAGCCATGATTTTGTAGGCTTATTTGAGGCTAAAAGTCCCTTTAGGATTATTTCCCCAGTGAAGGATATCCTCTCTATTCGATGTGGGGATTCTACGCTGGTCTAGTTCTTGTAAGAGAGGGTCTATATTCTCATTGTGGTCTTAGATTAGCCATTGCTCTTTAGATAGCCATTTTTTCCATGTTGTAGCCGATGTTCTAGGTTGCTAGTTGTCTGCTACCTTTACCAACCCTACTTCTATCATGTCCCTTTTAAGAGTAGTCTGATCTGGGTGGTCCATTGGGGGTAGTTGCTGCCAGGCATCCTCCCAGAAGAGGGCGTTGTTGCCTTGGTACACTTCCCAGAAGCTGTGCTTCTAAACAATGTGTCAATTTTCCGATACTTTGTTCCAGAGGGGTGATCCTTGAGTGTTACTAGTGATCCCGGTAAGGTCTTTGTCCCAGACTTGATTCATATACTTTGCTTTCCACAAGGTGCCCCAGTGGGAATTGGGATTTTCCACCCATCTCCACCATATGTTTGCTGCTATAGCCTTGCTTAGGATTTCAGGATCTCTTAAACCCAGTCCTCCTACCAATTTTGGTTTACAAATGTCTATCCACTTGAGGAGGGCTCATTTTGGGTTTCTTAGAATCTCCATTCTAGAGGAAGGACCGTTGGATGTTTCGAATGGATTTATAAACTAATTTAGGTGCCACTAGGGCCAAGAGCATGTAGGTCGGCATTGTTTGAAGAACTGATTTGACCAGAACTAGTCTACTGGCCATGTTAAGGGCTCTGTGAGTCTAGCTACTTAATCTGGCCTTCATTTTGTTAAGGAGGTCTACCCAGTTTGCAGATTTGGGGGCATATTGAGAGTGGGATACCAAGGTATTTGGTTGGAAGGGAGTTCTTCTAAATATTGAGAATTTTGCTAAGATTTATCTACATAGGAATAGACATATTGAAGAAAAATAGTTTGGATTTTGTGAGATTGATTTCCATACTTGAGGCCTTCGTCAAGGTTCTTAGCACCTTGCTGATGGTTCGAGCTTCCTTCATTGTGGGGGATCCCATGAGCATTGTATCATCTAGAAATTGCTGATGCGTTAGTGTGGGGCCTTGATGTGCAAATTTGATGCCTTTGAGTTGATTCTTCTAGTTTTCTTGGGATAGAGATCTTCCCAGGCCCTCTACCAAGATAACAAAGAGAAAAGGTGACAAGGGATTTCCTTGTCTTATACCTTTGGATGGAAGGAAGGGTTGTAGGGGCCCTCTAGTGAGCATGATTGAAAAGAATGCTCCTGAGACCATTTCCATTATCCAATTTATCCAGATTTGACTGAAGTCGAAAGCTTGGAGGATTGCTTTGAGGTAGGTCTAGTTAATTTTATCAAAGGCCTTTGAGAGGTCAAGCTGGATGAGCATACCTGGAATCCTTTGTGTTTTGATAGAATGCAGAAATTCCTGAGTGAGAATTATGTTATTGGTTATCTATCTGCCTTCAACATATCCTGATTGTTCTGGAGATATGATTCACAGGTGGATGGGTTTAAGTCTATTAGCCATCAGTTTGGAAAGGATTTTATAAAGGACATTGCATAGGGCTATGGGTCGGAACTTGTCGGGAGAGTCAGTGTGATCAGGTTTTGGAATTAGGGTGAGGAAGGTGGCATTGATGGCTGGCAACACTCTCTTGGTTCTGTGACAGTTCTTGATGAGATTGAATAGGGCGGCTCTGATAATGGGCCAATAATATTTAAAGAATTCAATTGTAGATCTATCTGATTCAGGGGCTTTGTCAGTGGCCATGGTAAAGACGACTTCTTCAATCTCCTGCTCAGTGAAATCTCTTAAGAGAAGGGATTTTTTCTCCTCCGTAACTAAGGGGGAATAGCATCAACAAATTTATTGATGGCTTGGGTTCTATCATGGTTGGGATCAATGAGAAGTGAATTGAAGTATGAGTTAAGTTCATATCCTATTTTCTCCCTGGTATAAACTTTAGCGCCATCAGCTTTTGTGAGGGATAGAATACGATTGTTGGCTCTGTGCTGAATGGTTGACATTTAGAAGATGCTTGTGTTTCGTTCTCCACATTTTAACCATTGCACCCTTGATTTTTGTTTCTAGAGAAGCTCTTCTTGTCTTAGCCTTTCTTCCCATTGCTTTTGTAGGTTTGATTCCTGAGCCAACCTTTCCTCATTGGGCCCTTCCTTGATCATTGTTTGTTGGAGGCCCGTCATTTTTTCCTCGAGCTCCCTTTTGGCTTGAAAAATGTTGCCAAAGGTGTTCATGTTATAGCATCTGAGATTGGCTTTAATGATCTTGAGATTTTACTGGAAGATGTACATGATATTATCGATCTCTATTGTGGTTTGAGTTCACAAGTTCTGTAGATTTTTCATGAAGGTTGGATGATCTATCCAGAAACCTTTGAATCTAAAAGGTTGGTTTTGAGGCTTGTCCATATTGGTGAAGTGTATCTACATTGGCTAGAGATCAGATCCCCCAATAGGCAGAATGCTGGCCTCCATATCTAGATTTTGGAGCATGATGGATTCTGAGATAAGGAACTTATCAAGCCTCGATGAAACTTGCCTGTTTCCCCCTTGCTTATTGTTCCAAGTATATAGACCATTGACTGTGGGAACATCAATGAGTTTAGATGTAGCTATAGAGGTGTTGAATTCTTCCGCATCTTTATCCAGTCTTTTTAAGCCTCCTTTCTTTTCCTCTAGGGTGGTGATCATGTTGAAATCACCACCTAAGATCCAGTGGTTGGCCCCATGGAGTTGTCGGATCTCGTCCAGGTCTTCCAGCATCTTGAATTTTTCTTGGATTCGCTGAGGTCCATACACATTGGTGATGCATATCATGTGCTTTTATTTTGGCATGTTGAATATGACTGATAACAAATGCATAGTGGATAGAGCATCCTGCATAAAGAACTTGTTTTTATTCCAAAATATGAGAAGCCCTCCTACTTGCCAAATGGCTTCTGTGCTTATGCAATGATGGCCTTTTGCAAAGAGTTTCTTAAGTGTCTCTATGTCGTTGGAGGAGCATTTGGATTTTTGACGAAGAATAAGGTTTGGTGATTGCAAGAAAAGACAATTTTTTAGGATTTGTCTTTTGGAGGTGCCATTTAGCCCTCTGATGTTCCAGGTTGTGATCTTCATTGAGTAACCTAGACAGGGCTTGTATCGTTATGGAAGGGATTGGGCTGTGGGTTTTGTTGTTGAGTCTAGGCTTTGTGTGAGTCAGGGTTCAGGATGGGGGTGTTTGATGGGTTTGATGACTGAACATGCATGGGTAGATCTTGAGCAATGGGGGCAAGGGATTCCAGAGGGTTCTCGTTGGGATCAAGGTTTCCCAGTGCTTCAAAGCTATTTTGCTGGGTGGGGGTCGGGTTGGTGGAGGGTTTCATAGGATTTTTGCCCTTCTGCCTTTTGTTCTTCCTTGATACAAGGATGAAACTTGGGGGTGGGTTATCCAAATTGTTTGCTTGGGTTTGTGGTGGGGGTTGATTTAGGGGGAATCCATGATGAGATGTCCGTGCTATCGGCATTTTCGGAATCTAAATGGGATCTTTTCAAAGTTGATGGATTGCTTCCAATGAATTCCTTTGTGGATCAGATCAATATGATCTGGGAGGGATCCATAAACATCCGTGTAAACACATATTCTAGCATAGGCAGTGTATTTACCTTGAGATGTGAGATCTGAGGTTTTGACGAAGAAGCCTAGCTGATTCCCGATGGCTTCCAAGGTGTGCTTATTCCAGTAGTCAATAGGCAGGGAGTAGAGTCTGAGCCAAACTGGAACTTTTTTGAAATCTTCTTGTTCTGGAGAAAAGTTGGGTTTCTAGTACGTCATGTAGAGTCCTGCCAAGTTGTAAAAGCATGGACCTCCTTCGCAAGTGCGGTCTCTGTCATCCCTATGAGCGAAGATGATGGTTGAAATACTTCTTGACCCTAGCTGAAGGTCATAGTTCCCTTTGGGCTTCCATTTCTGGTTTATCCCCTAACAGAGAGCCTTTTCATTGATTCGAACTCCCATGAAATGACATATTAGGGCATGTTTACTCATATGATCTCTATATTCATCGATCCAAGGATCTTCAATGATTAATGATAGTGTTTCCTCTGATAGCGGTTTGCAAGGGGATGGGCCTGTCGCCCTGTTTTGATTGGGAGTGTTCCCCACAGTCGCAGATCCATGGCTCTAGGATTAGGGTTTGTAGTCGAATATTTTCCATTGACCTTGGATCGGGAGCTTGATGGGGCTTTGGAGGGCGAAGAGGGAAAACTGCCGAAGATGAAGGGGTCGAACGCTAGGGGGGTCAAACCCCACCCCCCCATAGGTGGTCATTGAGTGATGTGGCTAGGGTTTGTTCTCAAGGTTTGGGAGTGCTTCAGAACCAACTCCTCCCTCCAAAGCAACACCCTAATAGTTAATACAACCATCTGATAGCAATTGTTTGCTAGAAGTTCCATGATCAACATAAGTAGTATTGGCAATCCAACATTATAATCATGCCCAAATATATTGTATCATGTTCATATGAAGAGGAAATGCCATATGTATCCATGAGTCAAGAATGAAGTATCCCGAGAGTCATAATCATGCAATATGTCTATAGTTACCCAAAATCTTGAATATTTGGAGATGGGATATGAGAACACAAGCTGACTAATTCATTGATAGATGCATAAAAAATGGGTTAATTAATTCTTAAAAGTTCTAGCTGTAGGACACCATTATTTCCATTAGTTTTCAATCCAGTTGTCAAAAACCATGATACTATTATAATCCTTCAGAATGTAGGTTAGGTTCTTGGATGAGATGTATGATTCAAAAGGGAAGAAAACTAGGTAATTCCAAAAACACAAACAAACTAGTCCACTAATAGATGCCTCAAAAAATGGTTAATTAAAGTCTGAAAGTTGAAATTGCAGGGCACCATTCTTTCCATTAGTTTTCATTTTTTTCTCAAATAAGGGGAACCCAATGTGAAGTAAAAAAAATAGGTGTTATGGATCATGGTTGATACATGAAATGACAAAAATAGTATTGAATTAATAGTACCAATACATTTGAGATGACAAAAATAGTATCAATACCATTGCCTAAGTTGTCATAAACATGTTGTTGAGGGTATTATCTATTGTTGGATTTTGTCATGAAATAGTGTACTTTTTAAAGTGCAATACAAACGAAATATCCTAATGTGTAACTTATAATTTTATATAATAGTAAAGAACCTGTATGCATGATAACCTACAATACACCTATCCCAAAGAAAAACTTGATAATAATAACAATTAAGATGTCGATTTCTCAGAAGTGATAAGATCCACTTTAAAAATGAGGTGGATTAAGGATGGAAGCATTATGAAGATGTCATCCTAGATTATATTTCCTGTATTTATTTGAAAGATCTAAAGAATACATTTCCAAGTTGTACATCAAATTGTAGCTTCCCACCTTGAAGACTATGACCACGTCAGAGGGGAAAGAAATGTCATAGTTCCCACGCTCTGGCCAAAATTGTTTGGCTGGGAATCACAACATTGGGATGATGAATGCTGGAGACAAGAAAAACATATTATAGCGGTTTGAGTTTCACATTGTTTATAAAAATAAAATTTGTTTGTTATTTTTGTTTATTATCAATCAAATGAAATGTAGTAAGATCTTTATGCAATAAACTTTGGTTGCTGAATGATCCAAAATTAATTTCTAACCTGAAGATTTTTATCTTTCTTTACGAGGCTATCCTTCATTATTTTCTTCTTATTGTTCTTTGCAAAGATAAAATGTGTTTTGATTAGTAATGAAGTATTTGTCTCGACTTTCATTTATTAAATCATCTTTAAATTACTAATTCATCTAACGGAAAATGAACATTGAAATTTTGGAATAAGACTTGCAATGTTTAGAATAGAACTTATTTTATGAAATTCCCTGTTATATTTTCCGAGTAGAGCTATTATAAGACTTGTTATCATAATTTTTTTCTAGGTTCCCCCATGGTGCTAGCATTTATGCCTTGTCTGTTATTTGTTCTTAAAGATGCTGATAAAATATCACAAATAATTGTTGGCATGAGTTTGCCTATTATAAATGCGAAAAATGTTTCTCTTTCTACATATTCAGATTATTATAGCTTTAGCTGCAATATGATTGCTTATTCTTTGCCACTCTTCTACATATTATTGTGTGTGATACAAGTAGTATTTTCTAAGAAAAAAAAAATGTTGCATAAATTTATCTGGGCCTTGGCATGCAGTAAAATCAAGATGCAGGAAATCTAGTCAAAGAAGTTAAATGAAATTATGTGACCTCCAAAATACCCAAGGATTGTACAGTCTCAAAATTTTTGAAGGCTACTGAGGTGTGATATTTTCCATTATTACAGTCTAAAAATTCACTTAATTTGTACAAAAAAGTGAATGAGTATTGTTCTCAATAGTTTCGACCTTGAACGCTGCAAGATTCTTACAATTTTGTGAGTCTAGAGTCCTCTTTTGGTGGTAATAAAGAATATTTTAAGAAGCAGAAGCATATTAAAGTTACAAATAATCCAAAGATGACGATCAATTACATGTTCCAACGATGGAGAAATCAATTATGTATCTTCTTTTGTTGAGTAAGTGTTGAAGCATATATTAAAATATAAGTACAATGGAAAAATTTGATAATTCTTTCTCAACAATGGGAGGGACATTCACATGTAGCTAGTCACTTCCCACCATTAGCAGATAAGTATGAGACTTTTGAAAAAAGAAGCATGGGTGAAACTTCAAAAGTATCGAAGATTGGCAAGGTAACACACACTCTCAAGTAAATATGTTCAACATTATGCTTACAAATATTTTGGTTGCAGTACTCAGTTATCTGCTATGTTGTGGATTCATTTGAAGAAGATATTAAACAACTAATTAGAAAAAAGTAGTCATGTAATATCATCACAAACTATAGATCAATGCCTATTTTTTGATTGATTGATAATTGAATTTGTACTAAGAGATATTGTTAAAGTGCCTGAATTAACATTCATTGCAAACCTACCATTTTTGTTTAAACATGACTTCTTTAAGGCTATTAAAACTAGATTCTTCGAATGAGCTATGATGCTTGTGTACTAATCCTGTAGTTTTTTCATGCTACCCATTAATTGGCCACATGGTCGTGTTAGAGGAAGCCAAGTTGGGCCATATGAGTTCTCCCTAAATGTGACAGTTAATTAAGTGAGTTTTGAAGGTGACACTTGTTTGGCTTATGTAGAAGGATAACATGAACATTATCATTAATTGTCTTGTTTACTAGAAGAATTTAGTTAGTTAATTATATTTCTAAGGTGACACTTGTTTGCCTTATGCATAAGTCTAACATCAACAATATCCTTGATTGTCTTATTTATTGAGTAATCATTAAAGCATATATTTACAGACAAAAGTGTGATGGAAAAAACAACAACATGAGTCTACAGGTTTTCCTAGTTCCATTCCATCAATGGCAGATTATGTGGCTTTTGAGAAAGAAAGCAGGGGTGAATCTTAAAAAAAAAACAAAAAATGGAAACAAATAAAAACAAATATTTACGTGATTACAGCTAAATTAATTTAATTGTATTCTATGGGGTTGATTCATTTGGAAAACAATATTGGTTAGCTAATTACAAACTCCAAATTTTTATATTGTCATCATTGAGTAGATATTGCCATGTATTTTTTGATTAATTCATATTTGAATTGGTACTCTGATTTAATAGAGGATATTTTGAAATTTATGTGAACTAACATTGAGTGCGAATTTTCCAATGTTTTTTTTGGGCATCACATCTTTAATGCTATTAAATTTGTGCAGTGGAAAATTGTTTTTGCATGCATTGTCTATTGTTTACTTAGGTTACCCATGGATTATTTTATAGTTGTGGCTACCCTATAGGAAGTCAAGAAGAATCTTTTGATTATGTCTTTACATGGTTCTTTGATCTATCAAAGTTTTATGTACACCTAGTTAAAGGTGTTTCCAACAAGACAATTATTTGGCTTATGTAGATTTCTAACATGACTAGGCCATAAGTTGGCTTCCTCATTAGAAGTATGAAATGATACTTAACAATATATATATTTATGAGCGTTCTTTTGAGTGTCTCATCGTCTGTTAATTAAATATTGAAGCTATTAATGATTGCAGAAGTATGATTGGAAAAATTGACTTAATTGTTCTTAATAATAACAAATATTGCTAGTTCCTTCTCATCTACACTAAATTATGTGGCTTTTGACAAACAGAGTAGGGGTTAAATTCAATGAATACAAAGGCTGCCAAGGTGGAAATGACTACAAATATAAATTGATATTCATTTCCAAGCAAATCCAGTCAACATTGGGTTTGATATACATTACATTCAAATTGCTTCAGTTGTATGCTATTTTGTGGATTCATATGGATATGATATGGGTTAGCTAATTACAAAATATATATTCATCACAAAGTAAACATTGTTGTCTATGTTTTGATTCTTTGATAGTTGAATTAATATTGGTATTTACTAGAAGATATTATGAGCTTCACCTAAATTAACCTTCAATGCAAATCTGTCAAATTTTTCTAGATATCACTTTTTTTAGGTTATTAAAAGTTGAAACTAATGATCATCCAATGAGATATGATAAATAAAAACATGGCATAATATGCCTATGGTTTTCTTAGGCAACCCATTAATTACTATGTAGGAATGGATTTCTTAGAGGAAGAAAAGCTAGGCCTTTTGAGTATGAATTAAGAATTTAAATTCTCTTATCCATCTCAGATTATCTATGATTACTGTGTTTCAAAGGTGACATTTGTTTGGATTATGTATAACTCTATGACGAACAACATCCTAAGTTGTCTTGTTCAAGAGAACAATGAACTGATGTTTAACAATGGATATATGTTTTAGCTTATAGAAGTTAGGAACAATCTTGAAGATGGAATATGTTTCTCTTTCTGAATCTAAATTGAGATATCCATTACTCTCATTGATTTCCATTGTTGCTAGGTATTTCAAACTTTTTTTTTTTTTAATTTTTATTTATTAAATTAAAGGGCACACACAATACTTTTCACTATGAGAAAACAATGTTAGAACTAGGAATAATAGGCTTCGAGTGACTTTAGAGGAAAAATATTTTGAAAGGATTATAATTTTAGACATGTTTATCAATATTCATGAACACTAATATTGATATAAAAGAATGTCTTCAATAAAGTGTCTTACTCTGCAGGCATTTTTTAGAAGCCAAATTTGTAAACATTTATGTTGACTGGTTTTTGAGACAGGAACAACGAGGATGGGGGACTGTTACACTACATTTTGTCACCATGACTATCAATTCAGATCTCTCACCATCTGATGGGTGTCTCAAGTAAATCCCCTATGAAGCTTGAAGTAAAAAAATATTAGGGACAAAAAGAATTCTGGGTTGCACTGCGTAAAAACCAATTTTGAGCATCTGTGCTCTATGGTTTATAACTAATTATTGATTCAACTATATGCTCTATGTTAAGTTAGGGATTTCATTTACCATTGGTTTTATATGCGAGATGCTTTGATCCATTTGAATGTTTTTATCTATGTTTATCTCTTCTGGAGCATCGTGGAGAAGCTGTGGGAAGCTTTGGAAAAGCCTCTAAGGCATTGAGGAAAAGTTGGTTGTGGAAAGCACTGAAAGGACTTCTATAAGCACATCTCTAATAGGTAAGTGATTCTCTGTTTACTACACGTTTCATGTTTTAATAGACTAAAGAAATGTAGAAATTATTTTCATGTTTGTTACTAGCTTTTGTTGGAAATCTAGGGAGATCCTTCTTGTACGCAAGAAGATATTTGTCCATCTAACAAATTAGCGAGCATATTTGGGAATAAGAGTTCTCCATTGTGTCATGTTGTGACCCTTGAAACTTTTAGACCCTTTTAAGAATTGAAATTTTTGGTTTGAGACCTTTGTTTTTTTTTTTTATGTTTTCTTAAGTTTTTAGGTTTGCACAGTTTTCCTTTAGCAACATAGTGCATTTGCATAGTTTTTTGTGGTGCCGAGTGCACAACCACACTAAATTGAACTAGTGACCTGTACAACCCTGTAATTTTTTTTAAAAGGCTATGGTTTCTATGATTTAAGTCCAGTTTCTTTTTTTTTTGTGATTTCTTAAGCTCGTTTACAGCCTTATAGAGTCTCTGTCAATTTGATTGGGTGTTTTGAATTTTCTTTTTGAGAAACTATTAATTTGATTTCCTTTGGTCATTACTCAGAGGTTTGTCTTAGTTTATTAACAATTTTTGCATGCTTTTTCTTTCATTTTGCAAAACATTTCGCCCCTCAATTGTTGGGGACCCCTTAATTGTGTCTGAGTGTTAATCGCCTTTGAGTGTCATCAATTTTGATCTTTGGAATTTTCACCAATTTCCTTTACTTACATTTGATTGGTGCTTTAGTTACATTGGTGAAGGAAAATGGTATTGTTATTCTTTGACTAATTTGGAATCATCTTGTGTTGGTTTTGAAGAATTCTCTTGCATAGATTACATTTGCATAGTTTTCAAGAAAATTGTGCATAGATTACATTGCATGGTTTGGCCCTTAGGGATTTGATTTTCATTGGAAAATTAGAAGTGGTACATTCTAGAGTTAATGTTTTAAAGGAAAACCTCTCTCCTTACTTTAGTTATAATTCATCGAAATGAAAATATCACAATATCATGTTCAATTGCATTAAAGTTTTAAGTCAGGTCATAACACCATCAGTTTCACATCCATTTACCCATTGAGTAAGTAACAACTTAAAAAAAAACAACACTAATAAAATCAATTAGAATTTTTATTATATTAGGGATCTTTCCACCTACATTAGATCAGGTTGTAGGGATTTGGAATAGCGAAGCGAGTTAACTTTCCAAATATACAAACAAACACTAGAATCTTGCGATAGGGAGTAAATCGATTTATTACAGTTTGGCTCTGGGAAGCTCCTCTAACAAGGGAATTAAGAACGATATCATATCATACCTAGTGGAGTGATTGACCCCACTTCATTGGTTACGATAGAGTGATTTACACATATTACAAACAATGATGAAATGTGCTTGGGAGTCACATGAAGGTAAACCTTAGATTAACCATGTTAAGGAACTTTCAGGGATATTGAGCTTTGCTACTTTGTCCTTGTGTGTACATCTGATCTGCGACTCTCCCCCCATGTTAAATTGCCGTAAGTGGTAAACTTAGAGACCATAATATTAGGGCTATTGCCCAAGGTGATGATGGAGGGAAAGTCTCTCCTGTACCTAGAAAAGACATTAGCTAGACTCACTTAGACCTTTTTGGAGGGAATTATTCACTCAAGATGGCATAAGTGAAGTTACTTGCACCAGATTGTGTTCATTAAGCAGGTTGTCAATGTAACTAGTTCCACTTGCTTTAACTTTATTAACTTTTCACATTGATCTCTGCAACGTTGGATTTCATCACCAACTAGTGATTTCGCTGTGAAAAGTTTGTTTGAATGGTTTGACTCCTTAGATTTACTAGCGTGTGTTATTTTCTTTTTTTTTAGATTTTATAGACCTTAGGTGTGGATTGTGAATATTATTTAAATTGTTAATAAAAATTATTTGAGTTGAATCTAATGGTAACAATTCAAGAAGTTGTCGATCAAGGAATCCCTGTTAACGGGAATCCTAGTACTTTTCCTGGCTTTGGAAATGTTGGTCCTCCTTATATGGTTATGTTGTCACTTCCTACATTCACGATAGGTTTACTCATGTGGTTGTTTTCAACTTCTTTAGTCCCAAAGACTCTAAATGTACCACCTCAACCATGTTCTCTATCTCAACAACACCAATCATTGGTTAACCCTTTACCTTCTTCACCAGGAATGTCTTCCTCACTTTATGCTTCTTTGCTTGGTAAAATCCTTGATGTTAGTTACCAGGTGCTTAAAGAGAAGAAGAAATGGAAGAAGGAAAAGAAAAAAGGTAAGAGAGAAGTCAACAAACCAACTTTCAGTATTGGTAATGTTGAGGAAACATCCAACATGCATAGAAAGCCCAAACACCCTTGTAAGCTTTGTAAGGGTGACCACCATCTTATTGATTGTCCTGGAATTCCAAAGGTGTTAGAAGTGTGGTCTAAAAATTCTTATCAACTTACTATTGATCCATCGACCAATGACTATCAAGTTCCTAGGAAAAAGGGTAAATTTAAGTTTCCTTGTAGGTTATGCAAAGGGATTCATCATACTCACCTTTGCATTCATATGGATAAAGCCTCAAAATTGTTGGAAAACCTTACTATTTCTCAATATCAACTTCCAACTTGTTACCATATGCATTCTCTGAACCTATCGTTAGTTAAAAAAGTGATTGATCTATTTCAAAGTACAATCAATCTCACTCTTCAAATGGAGAGTGAAACACATATCACTTAGGTTGATGAACCATTAGTTGATCAAGTGGTCGACTCAATTTCACATTCAGTTGATCCCACTCTCCCTTTACAGAGTGAAATTAATACTACTCTAGTTCTTCTTGTTACTTCAGATTCTTCTACACTAGGGGTAATTTCACTCATTTCCACGGAACCCCCTCTAAGTACTGAGATTATTTCATTTGATTGAGTAGATTGACAAAACCTAATCTTCCTTCTTTCAATCCTTTCCAAATCATTGTGAAGGTTCATGGTAAGAATGTGTGTCACAGAAATGTGGATAAATGTACTTCTATTAGTATTTTTTCCTCAACCACTTGGCAAGCTTTGGGTTCCCCTTAGCTTGTGTCTGTTACACAAAATATGTTAGCTTTTAACAGAACCATTGGTGAACCTTTAGGGATCCTTCCCAAGTTACCAATTACTCTGGAAGGAAAAATTGTTTTATTGATCTTATGGTAGTTCAAGACCTCTTGGATTTCAATTTTCTCAATGGGTGAGACTATGTCTATGCCATGAAAGTTGGTGTGTCCACACTCTTTTGTGTGATTTCTTTCCCTCACAATGGAAACATTGTGATTATTAACCAACTTTCATTCATTGGTCTCGATTCAACTACCATACATCCGACATCCCTTAATGTTCCTTTTATGAAAATGGTATCTACCCCACCACAGGTTAATTATGTTGTAATCGGTCCCATGTTTTTAGTTACCGATGTAAGTGAGCCTTTGACTATTTGCTCGACTTATTTTGACTCAGATATGGTAATTAACATGGTGAACCCTTCAACGGGACATTTGAACTTGATTTTCTTATCCCCATTAATTCCCTTAACATGTTTTCCTTCCAAAGAACTATTTGTCCTTCTGATGAAAACCTCTTCGAAGCCATGATCGAGGTATGCCTCTTGACATGTGTTTCTTCCGTTTGGAAGCAATGATTAATTTTATATGAGGATGGTTATTTTAATTGGTCAACCTCATTAAAAGGTGAAACAAATCCTTATGAGGATAGTTATTTTATGTGTCAACCTCGTTAAAAAATGAAATAGGTCCTTAAGGATGGTTATTTTACTGTTTCAACCTCATTAAAAAATGAAACATAACCTTATGAGGATGGTTCTTTTACTGTGTCAACCTAATTAAAAAATGAAACAAGTCCTTATGAGGATATTTCTTTTACTGTGTCAACCTCATTAAAAAATGAAACAAATCATTATGGGGATAGTTCTTTTACTGTGTCAACCTCTTTAAAAAGTGAAACAAGTCCCTATGAGGATGGTTCTTTTATAGTGTCAACCTCGTTAAAAAGTGAAACGTGTCACCATGAGGATGGTTCTTTTACTATGTCAACCTCGTTAAAAAATGAAATAGGTTCATATGAGGATATTTATTTTACTGTCTCAACCTCGTTAAAAAAAGAAACAAGTCCTATGAGGATAGTTCTTTTACTGTGTCAATCTCATTAAAAAATGAAATAAGTCATCATTAGGATAGTTCTTTTACCATGTCAACCTCATTAAAAAATGAAACAAGTTCCCATGAGGATGGTTCTTTCACTGTGTCAACCTCGTTAAAAAATGAAACAGGTCTCCATGAGGATACTTCTTTTTCTTGTGTTAAGCTCAATAAAAAATGAAACAAGGTGATATGAGGATTGTTATTTTACTATGTCAACCTCTTTAAAAAATGAAACAGGTCCCTATGAGCATAGTTCCTTTTCTTGTGTTAATCTCATTAAAAAATGAAACAAGGTTCCATGAGCATAGTTCCTTTTCTTGTGTCAAACTCGTTAAAATATGAAATAAGGTTCCATGAGCATAGTTCGTTTTCTTGTGTCAAGCTCATTAAAAAATGAAACAAGGTTCCATGAGCATAGTTATTTCTCTGTTTCAAGCTCATTAAAAACTGAAACAAACCCTCCCTTAATCGAGTCAAGTATTTTATTCGATCTCATGAATAAACCTTCATTTCATCTGCCTATTAGTAACCAATAGTCTACTTAGGTAGAGCAAACAAAGTTTGGGGGCATGTACCTCTCCAGGTTACTCTTGGGGGGAAATAAAACTTATCTCAAGCACAATTTCCTCTCTATTTCAATCTTGTGTAAAAATGAAACCACTTTCAAGCATAGTTTTTCTCTGTTTCAAGATTGTATAAAAATGAAACCTATCTTGAACCCATTTTGGTTATTATTTTCAAGACTCGTTAAACTCATGAAAATCCCAAGCTTCTTTTGCTATATTTTCATGCTCATAAAACTTACATGAAAATGAAGATTTCTTTTCATATTTCCTTGCTAATTAAATTGAAAATCGATGATGTGAGTACACTTTTATCACTTTTTTAGAATCATTAAATTTACGAAAAAAACCTGGAGTTACCTTTAAACTCTTTTCTGACTCTCGAAATGTGAAAATATTTCCAAGTATGTTTGTTTATTTCAAACTTCTTAAAGAAAATGAAAAATGTATGCATGACATAAGTTTACCCCTTTTACGAATCATGAAGACTATTTATGAAAATGGTGTACTTTGACTAATCATGGTTAAAAGAGTTCTCTCCTAAATTATTTTACTCTTTTCTAGGATTGAGAGACTAAAATTATGAAAAAGGACATTTCAAAGTTTACTTATGTTTTTCTCTTGACTCCCTAAAAATGAAAAACACTGAGTTTCACTTTCTCCAGGCTCGTTAAAATTTTACATTGAAAGAGATGACTGAGTTTTCTTTTTGTGTCTTTTCAAACTCTTTATATGTGAAAATGTCATCGATTTACTCCTTCGTTAGACTCGTAAAGTGTAAATAATGTAGGACTCGTCAATAATGATGAGACCGAATGACTCATTCCTAGGGTTCGTTAAAAATACTTCAAAAGCTTACAAGACAAGCATATGTTATCCTCCTCAATCTTGTGTAAAAATAATTAGGTACTTTCTAGTAATGATGGGGGAAATGGTAAAGAAATGTTGTTTTTTTATTACAAAAGGTAATATGTCACTCTTGAACATTACACTCCATCACCTTTGTGTCCGGGTTGGGAAATCCATTTTCCTCTCAATTGATCACACCTTATTGAAAGTGTTCAGATCATTTTTGGGTCTTATGTTTGTGTCAAAATTTTCCAAGTCAAAATGTCATGTCGCCAACATTTTCCAGAGAAGTTCAACCTCAGTTAAAATTACCTTGCGATTCATAGCCTTCAAACATGTCGACCATTCCTGAGTTAGTCCTGAATCACTCCAAATTTGTTCTTCAAAACTTGACATGAGTTTCATGTCATAGGCTCTCCTGTGATGGGTTACTTCCTTTCGACTTCATCTCATTATCTAGGAAGTTGATCTAGAAAAATCCTTTATTACCTTGGAGATCGCATGCCTTAATGGCATGTTTCTTGCTTTCTACGAAAGGTTCTCATTATTGACCTTCGATCAAATGATTCTATGAGTGTCTAACTTTAAGACATTTAATCACACTTCATAGATTGTACTAGAGTACCTTGAGAGCCATTTTAATTATTGGCGGTTTCTCTCGCACCACTTAATGATTTACATCATCAATCGATAATCAAGTGGTTTCTACCATGTTCGACTTCAATACATTTACTCACGTGGTTTGATTCGTACATCGAGAGATGGAGATAAAATCCCTGGATCTAGTTTCATCCATCTAGAATATGTGGAGTTATTAAATATTCATGATTGTAAACATAGATACATTGATGGCAACATCCATACTGCGTGTTCTGTTGACATGGATCTTCAGATATATTTCCATATTTATTCTTTGAGATAGTACTATGAGTATGGAAATGCCTACCTCAGTGATGTTTATATGAAAGCATGACATGGAAATCCTTGATTGTTTGTTTTAGGTCTTCACCCAATTGGTCTCTAATCTGAACCTTTGACATGATAAAGTGCTTTAGTAATCAAACAACCTTTCTATATTTTCACTTTACCGAGAAATATGTTACACTAAATTTTGTCACCATGACTGTCAATTTAGATATCTCTCCATCCGATGAGTGTCTCAAGTGAATCCCCTATGAAGCTTAAAGAAAAACAATACTAGGCATAAAAGGAATTTTGGATTGCATTGCTTAAAAACTATTTTTGAGCATCTGCACAATTTTCCTAGCCATTACATGTGCATGTCTAGTTTTTACGAGCGTGGTCTACCCAATTCTGTGCATTGTCTTCCACTATAAGCTGTGCAATCCTGTTCACACAAGTGAAAAAAAAATTATAGAAGCCTTGATGGAGGAACCTTATCCAAATTAGAAGCCCTGAACTACTACAAAACTGTGCCTCTTCCCTTGTTTTATGGAACTAATATCCTCCTCTTAAGCATCATATCCCTTCAGAAGAGGAACTAGAAACCTCCTCGTCTTTCCTATAAATTGAGCATAAGACTAGAGGAAGAGGAGGGACTTTGACTTATAAAATTATGATGTTGATTTTGGGTCTGAAGAGCTTGTTATCAAGGGAAGGAATGAAGACCATTTGAAGAGGCTTGTGACATCAAGGCAACTAGGTTGTAAGCTTGTTATCCTTTGAATATAATACAAGGTAGTTTTTATTTCCTAATTGCATCTATTTTTATGTTATTTGCAAGATTCCTTGATCAATCACATGGTTTATAATTGATTGTTAATTCAACTATATGTTGTATGTTAAGTTAGGGATTTTATTTAACTTTGATTTCATATGCGAGATTATTTGATCCCTTTGAATGTTTTTTCTATGCAAATCTCTTTTGGAGCATCATGGAGAAGCTGCGGAAAACATTGGGAAATCTTCTAAGGCATTGAGGAAAAGATTGTTGTGGAAATAACTGAAAGTATGTTATGAAACCAGCTCAAGAAAAGATAGAAAAGATAGATCAACGCCTTAGAATTCAGCCTCTTCGAGGGGGCAACCTCCTTTACATTACATAAATGAACAATTCTTGGATGATTCAAATGACAAAAACCTCCTTTCTATATATAGGAGTCTAAGGAGTCAC